>BMAV01018986.1:135570-146880 GCA_019973955.1 Trichonephila inaurata madagascariensis
TATATATATATATATATATATATATATATATATATATATATATATAAGTCTTCGATAGGGTTCCCGGGAAACATGTTATAGTTCTAAGGGTTTCGTGAGCCGACAAAGCTTGACCACTGTGCTGGACATATCTGACACATCTACTGATAATTTTTGATACAGTTCGTAATAAACATGCACACTTGATATCAAGCAGCAAAGATAAGTTGTTAGTAGTTTTATTCCCAATTTCAATTTAAATTTTTGTATGTTGTAATTTTAATTTTTTTGCTCTAATTTCAATTCTTTTTTGCAATAAAATGAATTGTTTGTTTTATAAATATGCAACATGGATTTTATTATTACTTTTTTTTGCCCGGTTTTCTGTTAAAATTTTTAGAGATTTTTCATTTTACACGATTTTTTAAAATTGTGGAACATATCCCCAATTTTACCGCATGTCGCATGTATTTTTTTACACGATTTTTTTTGCACGGTTTTCTAAGGAACCTATTTACCGTGTTAAAAAAGAGTTGGGTGTATATATATCAGTGGTGTAGCTAGTCTTGAGTGGGCCCTGTATCAAAATTCTTTGGGGGCCTCTTTTTTGGAAATGGGAGCTCTGTTAATGGCACTGTTGATAGCATTTTACGATTTTTTGCCTACACATGTTGGGGTCCCTGTAGCTCGGGGGCCCCGTATCATTGATACGGTGGTAGCTACGCCCCTGATATATATATATGCTGATGTGTAAAATTTAAGGAACAAAAGCATTTTCGCAGATTTTTCAAAAACTACCGAACTAATTCAAATGAATTTCGGTGTAAAAATACTTCAAAGTATTAAAAAAGCATGATGATAAAAATAAATGGTATCCGCTCATGATCATGATTTATGTTATAATGTTCTGACAATCGAGTCATAGGTTTGAGTCCTGATGCTTCAAAAGAACCTTTGAGTAATGGATCTGGTTCAAGTTAAATCTTTCCTGGCTCAAAGTCCTCATATTGACGTGGTGTAGAAATTTGGTGAATGGTATGCCACTTCGAGTGCTGACTCCGTCACTTGATTATGGCTGAAAATTAAGAGGTTCGTTGAAATTAGTCCTCTTGTTTTTTCTCAGCGTGACATATATAAAAAAAACCAACTGATATTTTTAAAATGCTCTTTTTAGTCATTTTTCCTATCGCTTTGCCGGTTTTTTGTTGTTCTTATTTAATGGGATCTAGCTCGTTACTACTTTTCTTTCTTCTTCATTCAGTTTACATTTGTTAAAAGTTGATTTGTGTGAAAATTAAATATGCTTAAAATTAATCTAATAAGTAATTAGTTTTAATAAGTTCTTTGATTTAGTTTCGTAATTTTTCTTGATAAACTCAGAAATTATGCTTTTCTCACACTTTCTTTTCCGCGTCAAGAATTTTCCTAAGCATCTTTTAATACATTTCAAGAATAATTTCGGGAATAAAAATAGACTAGTGTTATAGTTATATTTCGTCACAGGAAATCATAATTTAGGAAAACAATTTCTCTCGACGTATTCGTCCGAGGAATTATTCTTTTTTTAGAGATATCTATTGATACAGTTTGTGTGAAAATAATGTCCTTTTTAACACGCTGATATAAGTTTCACTTGTATGTAATGGAATCTTTGAACTCGATTTTTACCCGCTTTAAAAGATCAGATTTATTCGAAATTTTGCACACGTCAAAGACCAATGACAATACAATAATTTCATAATTTTGTTCCATTGTCCTAATCAGGATCATCAGGAATAACGATTTCCAGATTTGGGGACTAATTCATTATACCGTTTCCTGATTTGGTGACTAATTCCATATACCATTTCAAGATTTGGTGACTAATTCCAGAAACCATTTTCAGATTTGGCGACTAGTTCCAGATCCCATTTCCAGATTTAGTGACTAAAAGATTAAGTTACAACCCTAAAAAGTGAAAACATTTGCTTCAGCAATTTCTTACCATAGTATTAACAATTGTCTAGTTTTTCTGAAAATGGAAATAATAATAATAATAAATAAAAAAAAATGACTCATGCATGTAAAAAAAAATTATGATCTGACCCAGTGTTTCTCAAACTGTGAGGCGCAACCCCCTTGGGGGGGGGGGCATGATAATCCTACGTGTGGGGGTACGAGCATATCGAAGAGTTCAAAATAAAAGATTTAAAGTAATTATTAATTTACTGAAAGGAAGCAAAACAAAATGCATTCTGACATGATAAAAAATAAAATACATATTTATACACTGATATAAGATACTTAGAAATGCATCAGTGCGGTAAAAAGTATTTAATAATTAATTTATATCAATACTAAATTAATAGCAAGTTTAGTAATTACTAGTGACTTCCATGGGTTTGTCATATACAAACATATATTGATAATATGTGCAATTTATATATAATATTATATTAAATATTAAATTGTATATAAATTAAATATATTAAATAATTAATATTAAAGTCGCATTGTGGTTTTAACGTCGAAGTATATTATTATTGCATTCAATACATTGTTGTTGTATGTGGGGGGAGCGATGAAAATTATGACTGAAAATTGGGTCGCAAATATGGAAAGTTTGAGAAGCACTGTTCTAACCGCTAAACTCAAACATAAAGTCTGTTTTTCTAAATTCTCTTGTCGGATCTGTGGAATGAAACATTGTTCATTGCTTCATTTTACCAAAGCAGCTGAGAATTGATTCAGAGATCTCACCGGATTAAATAATTTCTCACAAATTCTTCGATTAAAAAATTGTACTTTTATATCTAATGCTGATACAAGTTTCAGAGAGAATATTGAATTCTTTTTAATGAAAAATATCATTAATACCTTTTGCATGAAATATTTCAAACTTATCTCTACCAGATTTCCTTCAGTTGGCTGATCCTACATTTTGCAAACAAGCCATATCGACGCACTGATAGGATGCCAATGGGTATTCCTGATTCTAAAAAATGGCGCATTTAAGATTAATTCATCAATGAATAAATGATAGTTTGAAAAACTAAAAATGCATGCTTTTATTGTATATTGAACTAAAAAACGAAAAATATAAATTATAGTTTAAAAAAACTAAAAAAACACGCTTTATGATAAATCGAACTAAAAAGTAAGAAAATAATTCTTCATATAAGAATAAAAGGATTAACGAGAAAATTAATGTCATTATGGTAAAAGCGTGTGGGTGTGTGTGTGCTTTGTACCACATTTTTACACTAACTCAGCATTTCGAAATAGAACTAGTAAGAAATTATAACAATTGATATAGAGCATCCCACGCTTTTACCCCAATGACATTAATTTTCTCGTTAATCATTTTTTTCTTATATGAAGAATTCTTTTTTTACTTTTTAATTCGATTTAACATAAAAGCGTGTTTTTCAGTTTTTTTAAACTGTAATTTTTATAGACCAGTTTCTTAAAAAAATTATAAGAGTTTTGTAACTGAAAGAAGAAACACCAATAGAAACACACACACAAATCAACAACTAATAAATTTATTGGGTAATCTTTCATTATGTATATTTTTTGAAACATAACATTTTATGAAATTCTTTATTCCCCCTTTCATTTTAGGACTGTATATTCTCTTTGATCCAATATTTACTTTTCCTGAGAGAGAGAGAACTGTATATAAACTATATATCAGTATCATATATTTATATATCGATAAATTTCAATTTCTTGAATGAAATCCTTTTTTAAAATTAATTTTAAATAGCCATTCTTTTCAATTAAGTATATAAAATTTTTTACTTCAGGATACATTTCAAAAACTTTTGATGAAATAAAAACGTTTTTAAACTACCTCAAAATTACTTCATTTCTTGGTAGCAAGAGGGATCACACAGCTTTGGGCCAAATGGCATTTTATTTCAAATTAATTTTTTAAAAATTTAATTGATTATTAATTATTCTAATCTTCACAGCCTTTCGCTGAAGAAAAGTTCAAATGCGAATCGATGTTCGTAGATCTTCAAATGATCACCCCTGGGTGCGGCTGTCCCCTCAACCCCTTTCACTAGTATCGCCCCAGATCTATCACTGGAGTGGATGCCCCTCAGACTCCGCAATTCTGTCTTTAAGAGGTCATCGCAATTCCTTTCTCTTGATCTTTTTGGGTGCGGCCGCCCCTGCAACTTCTTTTGTCTAAGAAGTAAAAGCTCCTCGTCACCTTTTGAATCGACTCTTTAAGCCCCCGGGATGGGCCTCTTTCATGCCCCCAATAATTTCTGATTTTCGAACGTCGCAAGTCTGCACCCGGCATTCTTCGTTTTTGTTCCAACTTCATTGGTTCTTTGAGACAATAGGCCGTCGCGATTGAGATCAACGACGTTGCCATACCTCGTACACCATACGGAGTGTCTATCAATCGACTTATCACTTTGACACTCGGAATACACTCCTGGGTATGTCTTCCTCACAACAGGCCGGAATTATTCCCATTCAAGTAATTCACGGCCCACATGTGCGAAGGAACAAAATAATAGATAACTTGTCCAACAGGAGTGCCCCCCTATAAATCGTTGTGACTGAACGCCTTCTGGGTGTTGGAGAAGAAAGAGATGTGATCATATCAAAGCTGTTTCCAGAATCGGCTCAACATCTATTTAGCCCCAGGTGTGAAGGAAGAATATGCGGTCTCTTTTGAAGAATGCGATGACCCATCTGGTCATTCTGCTCACCCCGTGCTTCAAAATTGACAAGTGGTCTAATGCAGGCAGTCTCGGATGCTTGTTGGAACTCCTGGAGTATGTGGGCCATCGATTTGGGGTTGTTTTTCTTAATTTCTTTGGACATCCTCTTTCGGTCTCATTCTCTCAATCGTGCGTCCACTGTCGATTTTGCAATGTTTACTTCACTGGATATGTCTCTTAAGAATCTGCCATTTCTATGATATCCGACAACTACTCCCTTCTCCAAGTCAGACAGCTCTGAATTTCGTGGCATCTTGCATGCTACTAATACCAATGCTGTTTCGTACACAATATTTAAGTACAGAAGGCGTGACGTAGATCAGGGCCGGAGATATCCTTATTTGTAAGGGTGTTCAGATACTTATTGAAAGATGGTGTACAAGTAACTTTAACAGTAGCTGAATTGTCTTCAATAAATTTAGTGAATATACTTGTTTTTAAAGAATTGATTTCAACTCATACAATTTGTATTCACGAAGTTTTGCAACGTATTGGTCAACGTTTGTTTTATGATTTGTGTCGTATTGCCTTTTAAGATTATATTCTGTAAGCAACTGAAATAGAACCTTTACATATCAGGCATAATGTTTTATTCTTCTTTTGGGCACAAAAAAATATCGCAGTACTCATTTTTCTAGAAAATTAAGATTTCCCTCTTCGATTGACCTTTTCTTACTCATTGTTCTTAAAGTTCTCTCATTATTCTTGTTAGCTTGATTAAAATTTTTAATTAAATAATTTTTTAGTTTGAAATACATATAAACAAAAACTCACTTTCATTCGCAAACAATTGAGCAAACACTACTCTTTGTCTTGATCATCTTTTTTTAAACTTTAGAAAAACATACCTCTAACCGCCTATGACGTCACGCTGTTTGATGGATATTTCCAAAAGAGAAAGAGGAAGAAAAAAATAAAAGATAAATCATGACCATCTATAGTGAGGGATATGCGAAAATACATTCAAGAACTTAATAAAAATTAATTTATTATAGTAAATCTTAATAAAAATTTTTTAGCACAATATGAAAAAATAATTTTTAATCTGAAAACTATTTATGTTATGAAATAGAATTTCTTTTAAATCAGGAACAGGTAATAGGTAAATATGTTGTAAATTTTAAATATAGTTAACCGCAGATAAATTTTGAAGGGGAAAAAACTTTAAAAATTTGATACTTAAAATTTTTCACAAAGTCTTGACAAGCCACGCGTGTTTGACATGCCTGGTCTAATAAGACGACGCTACACTGCTATATATAGTTTAAGATTACATATTTCTTAATTAAGACTTATTCAAACCTTAAAATTTTTAGAAAGTTTAACAATCAAAGTTAAAAATAATTTTATAAACATTTCTTACATCATAAAAGAATAATAAATCTGTACGACCTAATAAAAATAAAAATTCCCTTGAAAATTAAATACATTATTCTCAATAAATAACTAAGAAAAAAAAAGGTTTTAAAAAATTTCAAAAGATTTTGTTATAGGACTACTTGTGAGCATGTTAAGTCTAAGAAATAACTGCACTTGAGAAATAGTAATCCTTTTATGAGCCAGGAAAGAATAACAGCATTCCAAACATATAAATAATTCGAATTTTATACTTACCATCATTTTTCTATTATAACCCGCAATTAAATCGAAGAAAAGGATTCCATGTTCACAAGAGATTAACACTGGCTGGTTTGTGATGAACCCTGTATTTTTGAGCCCCTGGGTACATCTTTGATTTACACACATTTTTTAAGCTAACGGGAACAGTGCTTCCTAAAGAAGTGGCACTAAATAGAAAATAAAAGAATCTTTGCTATAGAGCAGGGGTGGGCAGACCTTTCCAGGGTGAGGGCTACTTCTAATTTTTTCAAGCTGTTGCGGTCCACCCAATGTCAGTGGCGTACACAAGGAGGGTCCACTGCTCCAGACCCTCCCCCATAGCCCTTGATTATTTTGTCCGATTGATTATAATCCCATTTATATAGTGCGTAAAATTTAATTAATTATTTGTTATTAATATTTTTTTTTATTATTTAATGCTGATTATTTATTCAGCAATTTATTTTTTACTGTTTTTTGTTACCTACATTCTACAGAATTATAAAAATAACATATTTGACTGCATATTGGGGTATGATAGACTTTCGGCCCTCGACCCCACCTTCCCCCTTGAAAAATTCTTGTGTTCGCCAATGTCAAGTGTCGTAGGTGTGGTGAGGCTGGAAAAAGTCTACAATATTTAATATAAGTTAATAATAAATGTGGAATATGTACTTACCAACAGAACTAAAAAAAAAAAAACTAGCACTTTTAAAACACTAGCAAAACGCAAAATATCCAAACATAATAATAATAGCCACAAATATAATAATATCAAATGATGCACATTTATTATCAAACAATTCAAAATACGCAAAAAATAAAATGTTTTCATCTAAAGTTAGTTTTCTTAGTTATAATCATTACTTCAGCCAATCGTGAATATTTCCGTATATAATTACTAACTGCTAAAATCTTCAGGCGGTCACCCCAAAATGTCTTAGAGGTCCTCCGATCAATCGCGATCGACGCAATGCCCACCCCGGCTATAGAGACTAGGTAAATAAAAGAACTCTTTTTCTTTCGCAAGGTACTTCATTGATACTTCAAGAAAAAAATCCATTTCAAGTAATCCATGTCTTTAAGACTGATGAAAAGAAGAAAAAACATGTAAAAGTTATTTTTATCCTTAAAGTATCTTATTTCAAAAGGAGAAGAGTACTATATAAACAGTTTTCTACATTGTAACCTTCAGCATAGTACTTCTTCAACGCAACAGTGAATTTCTTTTAAATTAGTAATTACAGCTCTTATAGTATCTGTCTCTCTCTCTTCTTCCTTCTTTCTTTTCTTTCATAAATTCATCTTTCTTTCCTAATTATCTAATTTTTCCGTATATATATATATATATATATATATATAATACACCTCCAATTTCCTTTTTTTTTTCACCTCACCTTTTAATCTCCTTGACACGGTCTCTTTAATTATTGAACAAAATACTAAAACACGTTCACTATCATTTACCAACTTCTAAAACCTACCGGAAATTACCATTTATATAAAAGTCATAACATCATTTATTTAAAAACCACGCGTGCGCGTGAAATTTTAATCACATCTAACGGCCCGCCGCAAGGAAGTTAATCAAACCTCACCAAAAACTAAACCAATTTGTTTCGTAGCGGGAAACAAACTAATGCGAGGGGGTGGGTGTAGCCTGGACACAATAGAGACCGACCAACACGAGACTTAAATGGGCTATAATTATAACAATCTCCCCATTTCTTTGAAAAAGAAGTGACCCCTCATAAACCCTCTAATCATCAGCCTGTAAGTGAGTAAGCTAATACTGTGATTGTCGACAGTCTCTCTCCACCTGTTGTATGATGCGGGCCACGCTAAAACAACGAGATAAATTACTGGCCGGGGCCCATCACATCCTGATCGGGGTCTCCGAAATGGTAGAGGTTATCTAGGGTCAAGCCCTGGGCGGCAGGTAACGCACAAGCCTGGAGAGGCAGGTGGACTCGTGAAGATGGTCTACTCGGTGGTGGAAGGGAGCAGCTGCTCATGAATTTTGAAATTTATAGGTTGAGTTTTTGATTTGAAGTTCGTTGAAACTTCCATAAGTGTAAAATTAGTGGGAGGCATTGTTGCGTCAGAACCTAAAGTACGTTCTGTTCGTGGCATTATTCTTGAAAGAAAATTTTACCCCAATGTAGGTCCAGATTTTAAAATAGTGGAATTCGAGTATTTATTGATAATTTACCTAGGGTAAATATTTCCCGAAACAACTTTCTGTGTAGGTAGTAGTAGTATGCATTAAAAACTGAATAAAAACATGTTTTTTTGTAGAAGTGTTGGAAAAGTTGTGTGTGTGTGTGTGAATTTAAATTACAATTTTTTCTTCTATGGGTGTTAGTTACTTAGGATCATTTGAATGCGTGATTCATAACTGGAGAAGTGATGATATAGCCAAGATACATCGAAAGATTCTTAATTCTGTGGATAATTATTTCCTATTAATTATAACATAGATACTGAAGGTATTTTATAGCTTATCTTCTCTTTTGCCTTCAGTAAAATAATATCCCGTTTGGAATGGAAATAAATGAGCAGAATTAAGAAAACAAAAAGTAAGAAGTTCTTGTTGTCTTTAAAATAAATAACCTTAATTGTTTTATAAATAAGGTATAGAATATATGGTTACAAACTATTTTGTAGACATATAAAACAGTATATTTTTGTTTTCGTTCTGTAATACTAATGATTTTATTTAGTTTCGTTAAAGTCGATTCGGATCTTTTATATTTTTAGAAACTGTTTACAGTAAAACTCTTGGAATAAGAGATAGATCCTTAACACTAAACATACCATAACGGGTCAAATGACCCATTTTGAACTTTTGCATTGAAAATGCACGTATCATCTTATTGCTTTTGCACATTTGACTTCGTGACTTTTTCTAAGTAATTAATCAACAGTTATTATACTATTTTTTTTGTTTTGTTTTATTTATTTTGAGTAATACTTGTCGTATACCGTTATCTACCACAACAGGTCATTTGACCCGGAGAGCAATTTTTGTTTTATAAGCTTATTGAGTCATATTACTTATCGTATTGTAATCGGTAAGTTGCACGGTTCTGCAAAGACTGTTGCGTAAAGTAGTTCATTCAAAATAGCTGAGAATAATTTCAAGAAAAGTCTAAGTTCTAAGTCTTGCAGATGGCCTCTCCGAGTTTTTTTTCAATATCCTTGATTTAGCTGGCATAAATGCCTGGATTTTGTACAAGTAGACGACAGGAGAAAACACCACAGGACAAGATTTTTTACCCAAGCTAGTAGTAGAACTTGGCACCGATTTTCGAGAAGCCCGTGAACAACCAAAACAAAGAAAAAATACGAAAGGATCGTTGCCTAAGTCTACTACAGATGCTTATCAACGTAAGAGATGTCAAATAGGATACTGTAAAGAAAATGAAACCAACAAAATTTGCTCTAAATGTAAAAAATATGTTTGCGGAAAATGTACAATGGACACACTTATATGTAAAAAATGCGGTGAGCAATGAATTAAAAATCCTAATTTTTTGCTTTTGTAATGGTCAATTTACTATTTTGATTTATTATAATAAATTTAATTTTTTTATTTTTATTTCCTTTCTAACATCTATATTTCATACATTCAAGCATAAAACATAAAGTCGGGTCATTTGACCCGCTATGGTAGAAATAGGTATCTATTAAGTGTTGGTATGATTAGTGTTAATTGGTTAATATAGTACTAATAGAAACATGGAATGCAAAAAAAAAAAAAAAAAATTANTTTTATTTCCTTTCTAACATCCATATTTCATACATTCAAGCATAAAACATAAAGTCGGGTCATTTGACCCGCTATGGTAGAAATAGGTATCTATTAAGTGTTGGTATGATTAGTGTTAATTGGTTAATATAGTACTAATAGAAACATGGAATGCAAAAAAAAAAAAAAAAAATTATACAAACTGTGTGAGCAATTATCAAAAAAAAAACAAAAAAAAACTGAATAGTCAGAGAAAAGCTTTTACGTTAAACCCATATCCCAAAACTATAGTCTTCAGATAACAAAATTTTCATCCAAAAATTAAAAGAATATGGAATGAATTTAACAATATTCAAATGATATTTCTTCTTTTTTTTTGACGAATGATTATTGAATTTATTCCCCCCCCCTTTCTATTGATTCAATGATTTCTATAATATGTGTTGCTTTCACCTGGAATCACATTGGATGGATAAGAACAATGTCAAAAAACCAAAATCCGTTTTGTATTGAACTAAGCTGTGGTAACAATATTTAAATTAAGAAATGTTAAAATCTAAAGAGAGAGAGAGAGAGAAGAATTTAAAGGTGTCAAGTAAATCCACTATCATGTCTAATAATTTCTCTGTTAAATAAGACCCAATCACTTTGAGAAAGACCCCTCTAATACATATCACCCCGCATGCTTTTATTTTTCCTTTAGGGTATGATCTTTAGTGATATACGTGGGTCGACACGCTTCGGGCGCATGCCGCCATGACTGTTTGACCATCTTGCTTAGTCACGGCTCCTTCAAAGCGTTATTGGGATACTGATGTCATTAGAGTTACGTCGTCATTTACGATCTTTATCGTAAAACAAATTAACTCTGTTTCAACCACTTTACGATACTTCAAAGGAAAAAAACAACAACATTAAATTAAAAGAGGCAGAAAAAGGGGTGAAACGATTTTTAGGTTTAGATGAAACTGTATATTGTCAGGGCTGTAGTTTAATTGCATGATTGAATCTTAGAAAGAGTCTGATTTCTGCTTCTAATTAGGGCTGGGATGGTGAAAAAAAAAAAAACCCTAGAAACAATCGTGTGAATTGTGAAAGGAATTGTGTAAGGTGATAACTCTTTAAAAATATGCTTTAAAATCCCAACAATACATTTCTTTTTTAATGTAGTTTTAATTTGAGTCAATTCTTCGCACCTGAAGATATAACCCCATTTGAAGTTTCGGTTTGCTTATTTAGTACAGTATCTAACTCGTG
>BMAV01018986.1:147677-168177 GCA_019973955.1 Trichonephila inaurata madagascariensis
TTTTACGGTTATTAAAAACAAGTGTAAATTTGACATATATATCGATTTTAAACTATATCATAAACTTCGTTTATCTTCAGAATTGTAAGGAACATTATATACATATATATTTAGATTCTTGTAATGTTTCTAAATATACAGTGCCGGTTTAAGCTCATTTCGGGCCCTGGGTGCAAAAGATCTACGGGCCCCCATGGCACTGGCGGATCGAAATTTATAACCATAAAATCTGGTTAAGTCCAGCTTATCCGGGCCCCTTGAGTTCCTTCCGAGACCCGGGCCCCTGGGCGCCGGTCCCAAGCGTCCAATGGATAAACTGGCACTGTAAATATGAATTTGCCTTTAATTTTGATTATATATATAAGCAACCTCTTAAATTTAAGTTTTCAATATCATACACCAGGGATTGGGTATTTTTGGTATTTTAATAGAAGTGTACTGCAAATCTAAAGATTTCTAAGCATATTTATAATTTTATTGTGTTAGAATATTACAGTTCATTTTATGCACTTTTGTCACAATAATAAAATAAATTTGCATGAGAAAAGTGTCTTTCATTAGCAGTTAATTTTTATATAATTCTTATTGATATATACTCAATATGTTTACCTTTTTCTTTTATGCGTTGGTGATGAAATTTTTTTTATATATTATGAAATAAATATTTCAAGCCTATATCAGGAATTTTAAAACTCATTTTTCATTCAGATTTTTACAAATCGTTCTTTTACGTATTCAGAAGCATTTTATAATTCTTAAATGTGTATATCTGATAATTCTCTAATATGAATTCAACTGAAAGAAATAGCAAACGTTTTGAAAGTTATTTGCTATATTTTTGTTGCCTTTTCGCGATGAATTATAAACGAACGTCTTTGTAATTCTGATTCGTGATGAGGCAACAAAGATTTCCGGATTGTATAAAATGTGGTGGAAGCTCACTTACCAAACTTCCACTGTGAGAATGTGAGTTTTAAATATAATATTTTCACAACTATTTTGTGATTTCCCATATATTTATTGAATAAAATGGTTTATATGCATCTTTTTTGCATAGATATTTTTTGCATTTTTCCTTAAATGAGACTCCAAGTCCTCACACTGACGTGGTGTGGAAGTTTGGAGAGTGGATGACTAGCTCAAGTGTCTTCTCCGTCCCATGACCGTAGTTCAAAATTACGGGATCCATCAATAATAACCTTCGTATTGCTTCTAAATGCGACGTTATTAGTCCATCTCAGCATAAGATTGGGAAAAAGACCTAATATTTTCATTAAATTAAGGAGAGCATATACATTTTATAAACATCATGCGATAGAGATTTTCTTTTTCACAAAATTCTTCATTGAATAAAGTTGATTTTTGATTTTTCTAAACTATTTAGTTGAGCCCAAATTTTTTCTGATTTGTTTGATTAATGACTTAAACCAAGAGTCGACAAATATTCGAGAGTAAGTGAAACAAGGCAATTAAGGCATCAAACAGCCATTTATATATGCGTACGCTTGCGCAGGAGGTGGGAAGGCCTTGGTAGGAGTCGCATTCGAGACTATCGTGTGCTCCAATTAATATTTTCTTATAATATTTAAATAAAGGCGTACACAAAGTAAAATATATATATACACTTCATAACATAAAAGTCGATACACTGAGTTGTCTGACTGCGATAAAAATTGGTGGGTGAGAAGAACATACATAGAAAAACAAACGATTAAAATTTCCGAGCAATTGAATGATTATTTCAGAGTTTGAATGTCACAATAGGCGGATGTCACTAAGGCATTGGTCCTCCTCTGTCCTGAATGCAAGCTGTCATCCGGCGTGGCATAGACTGATAAGGTTCCAGAATAGTGTCCTACGGAATTTCGTGCCAAATTGTTTCCAACTCTTGGGCTAAGCCGTCAACATTCCGGGGTGCTTGTAATCGTCTTCCTATAATGTCGCAAATGGTGCTCAATGGGAGAGATCAGGCAACCTGGCTGGCCAAAGAAATTAGGACAAGTTTGAAGACAATTCATAGCAACACGTGCCGTGTGCGGCCGGTCATTATTGTGTTGAAGAGTAAGAATTGGGTGTCGCAAAAGGAACGGTAGCACAACTAGTCGTAGGATGTCGTCAACATAGTATTGTGTTGTTAATGTTCCAGAGATGACTATCAAAGGAAATGGCATTCCAGATCATAATGCCTATGCTGCGGCATCCAATAGTCAGGGCTGGACATCTCCAGACACTTCTGCGGTTGTTGTCAGGACACAGTTGGAAACAAGATTCGTCATTACAGACTATACGTCCCCAGTCAGCACTGTTCCACGTTGATCGGGCCCGGCACCACTGCAGTCGGACTTGACTATGTACAGCCGCGAGAGGTAAGTGCCGTAATGGCCGACACGGGTGTAAATTCCGCTCTTTCAGTCCTCTGTGGAGGGTCAGGTTGGACATACGTGTATGGGTCACTCGGTGGGTAGTTGATAACGACGAATCGGGTGCTGTGACAGCTTCTCTGACAATGAAGTGGAAGACAGAGTGTCTTCCCACTCTGTTGTGGCCCTCGATCGACCATTGCCGTTCTGACCCAGATATCTGCCGTTGTTGACCAGCTCTTGTCAACATCGTCTAATCGCCGTATCGTTTCGAACAAGATGTCGAGTAATTCTTCGATTCGACTAACTAGCCTCTTTCAATCCTACCGAACGACCTCTTTCAAATTCTGACATCTTCTCGAAATGTGCAAGAATCCTTCAACGAGGCAATTTTACAGCCGATGTAAGATATCCGAGTCGAAATGCAACAGTTTGAGAATTGCTCAATCTATACAATCTATACACATGCTGGATGCTTAGCTCCGATGCGCTGTAACTTTCGCTATCCATTCATTGAACACAAAATTTTAATAATTTGCATGTTCGGTCCAAACATCTTTGCATAACAATCGATCAACTATATCTTGGAGCGTCAATTTTTTTTTGTTCTAGAATGTATATATTTTAAATTCCTCCAAGAATTAAAAGTATTGAAGATATTTTTTTTATTTCTATGACTCAGTGCTAGAGAGAGAGAGCAACCATTCTCAAAAAATCATAATGTTGATAATTAACATTGAATTTATGCTCTGTGAAAGAATTCCTTACCAACAACACTGTAAATGCTTTATTCTAGAATTTCATACTTACACAGATAACTAACATTGACTTTGGTCGTTCTAGCACATAAAAGTCATTTAAACATTCTTTTAACTAAGCCTAAGCTTAAAATACAGAATGCATTTTATTATTTCTATTGGGCAGATAAGGGGAAGGGGAGTTAAGTGTATCTCTAGTCCATTCATGGGTGCTTCTGAACTCATAAATACAAATATGTAAATATTGCTGGAAATTATTTTATAGAGAGTCTTCCCACACAACAGCACTTTTACGAATAAATTAGACTTTTACTTCTTTAGAACTAATTCTGATATTTTCACCGATACTTCACTAATTTTGTCAATAGAAATTAATACAGAAGTAACTGTCTTTAGTCAGTCAAATGTTTAATTGTATTTTTTCAGATACACTCAAACTCTTTCATTAAATGATTTTAAAGGAAGAATAAGAAAAGGAAGCAATTATTTTAGTGGACATAATCATTTTTTTAATAATACATAGTGACAAAAGTTTGAAGATCCGCAACCAACTATGCTAAGAGCCATGGTGCGGTTTGTCGACCCTTGACTTAAAAACACACACACTTATTTTTCTACTATAACACAAAAGGGACATAAACTCTGTAAATAAATAAAACAAATAAATTCTGCTATTCAAATTCAGTTAATACTTTTTGAGTAATTATTCCTACCCAACAGTTAGGAATTATAAATGGATTTTTGCAGAAACTAATATTCACTTTTCATTTCAACGATCCATTCATGATACTGAAACTTTCTGAAAAATTTTCATAATAATTTCTTAACATTTAACCTCATATGGTTGCAAACTGATACATCAAGGTTAAGGCTTATCGAAGGAAATAAAAATTTTGAAAAAATGAAATGATGAGGCAATTTGCTTGAATTTTCTGAAAAGCTGTATCAATTCAACAATTAAACAACACATTTCATTGATACTTAAACAGAATATTTAACTGAAAACAACATAAGAAAAGTGACAGTTATAAGCTACTAGGATTTTATTTGTGCTTAAGTCCTAATTGCTCTTTTAAATAATTGCCAAATACATAAATTTACCTGAAATGGGAACTAAAAAAAAAACGGAAGACAACTTGAAGTATAGACTAAAAAAGCAAAATAAACGTGAGTTTAAACTTATCTTAACACACTTTCCAGAAATAGTGAAAAATATTGAAGTTTTTTTCGCATTAAGGGGACATGGTACGATTTAAGCAAAAAATTTTAATTTAAGGATTTTCAAAAATTTTTTGGTTGCCTCCTATGTGTGTATACTATGTA
Source organism: Trichonephila inaurata madagascariensis (assembly GCA_019973955.1). NCBI lineage: Eukaryota > Metazoa > Arthropoda > Arachnida > Araneae > Nephilidae > Trichonephila > Trichonephila inaurata. Next base: position 152,119 of record BMAV01018986.1, read on the forward strand.
AAACAGATTTTGTGCTCAAAATTTCATAAAAAGCTGCCATTTAATTTTTTAAGAACAAAATCTTGAAACTTATAAAGTGATTTTAAAATGCTACTTCTACAAAAATTTACATGCACGCATGAAATTTGATTTACATGTACGTTTAACTATGTATAACAAAACTTGGTTTGGGTTTTGCGATAACATGATTGGTATTCATACAATACTTCTTTTTATGAATACTTATCGAAAATTCCTTAAAAAATGTACAAACTCTGAGTTCAATTATTTTTTAAAAAATAAGTATTGCTTAGATTCAAAAATGCATACCATCTTTTGTTACATGTACTATTATCAAAAGGTAAAAAAAATTCAAAGCATTAGGCACAATAGAAAAAAAAAGCCTTAGCATTTTAAATGAAGATAAACTAGTTATTTTATCTTTCTGAGATACGTAACTTTAAATTTTGGATTTGCCATAGGGATGTGAATAAAAACGAACGTAAAAGCTATGACAATTCTGTGTTTCTTAAGTTTACATCTTTCAAATTTTGTGAGATTATAGAAAAGTTTATAGATAATAATTTAGGCTAAGAAAATTAGATTTGATGTTTTGATCGATTTTTGTCAATTGAATCGTACTGTGTCCCTTAATTTAAAATGGAATCATGGTAATCTGATCGTTAGTTATGGCTGGATAATGTTAAGGAGTTTCAAGAGTGAGCTCACTTGTATCAAAGATTATCGTGTAGAAAAATGCAGGCTACCGAATTTTGTACATTTGTGACACTTCTAAATTTCTTATGTGGTGTGTAATGAAAATTTTCAATGGGATATTCCAGTACAAACAACTTCAGAAAGGCAATGGAGCGAAGAGAAATGAAAGAATAAAATGTTGAGTACATTTGAAATTCAAAAATCTGAAACAAATTATTTCTTCTTCAGCAGCACTACAGCCTGTTACAGACCAATGCAGTCTCCATGAGTCTCTTCCTCTCATCTGACTCTATTTGGAGCGATAATTGCCAACGGCTATCTCTCAGCAGAATCAGCTTACATGGTGGGGGAAGGGGGTCTTCCCCTTTTTCGTGTACCTTCAATTTTTGAAAATGTCATTAATTTAGTTAGGTTTGTATCATCATATTTAAAAAGATATTCTAGCCATTTAATGCGGCTAGTCTTTATAACTTTGACAATAAACATCCAGTTCTTTAAATCTGCAGAAAATTTCATAATTATATTGTATTCTACAGACATCACTTTGCACCCACACACGAGATCTTTCGGAGTACATTCCTCTCAAAAATCAGTAGCTTATTTTTTCATATTTATTTAACTCTTTAAAGGGCACAAGGCTAAAAAATATTTTTCTGTGATAAAGTAATTGATAAATATGTAATGTTTTCATCTCCTATAAACATTATTTAGTCACAAAAAAAAATATCCGATCAAGGGTTTTTTCCTGGGTGGTGGCTAGACGTTATAGCCACTGCGCACTTATGACATTTAACTTACTTTTCAGGACAGAAATAATGAATCATATTACAATAGACTTTTTATGAAAAATTGACATCTATGTAATAACTATTTCAATAACAATTTAATACAAAGCATAAGTGTAATTAAATAATAATAGAATAATTGTACAATATAGAATACTTACTAAGAATATATATATATAGAATACTTATATAGAATATTATTATTAGAATATTCATTGAAATTGGTATATATCCACATTTTATGTTTTATTTAATTTTAGTATAAAAGGTTAGAAATAAAGTAATATTTTTGAGAATTTAAATTAGTTATTTCACAAATTTGATAAACTATTTACTGTGGAACTTTATAATATGCAAACGTTTTTTCTGAGCAGAAAAGCTGTAATGAAAGATTTTCGAACCCGAGAATCTTGTGCCACATATTGTAAACAAAGTTTGTTTATATTTCCAACCCCCAATATTCTTACATGATTCTAAGTGTGGAGAAAAGCGAAAATTTAGGTCATTTTTCTGTTCTATGTGGGCAGTGGATAGAGCCTCTAGTCACATATAAAAGCTTTCCAAAAACTTAAATAAAACCCTTTTTTTTATTGCAAATTTGCTTAATTCATTCAGATGAGAGAAAAGTATACTTAAGACATGTCGAAATTTTTTTCAAAGATCGGAAATTTTATTTATAGTAATCAAAATACAATTTGTAGATTTACACCAAGAAACACTGTTTTTAATTTCCCATCAGGGGACATGAAATGCAAAAAAAGGTATGGTGCTGCCATCCGTATTAATTTTTATGCGTTTTAGCTTCAATTAACTCATGTGGATGGACTAAATATTCATCAACCGCTTGGAGAAATTTTTTTTAATATGTGGCTAGACGTATTAGCCACTGCCCGCTAAAGAGTTAATGACCAGCACTCATTGCCATACAAAGCAATTGGTCAAATTAAGGTTTTGTATAAGTTGAGTTTTGTTTTGACACTAATAAATTTAGACTTAACTTGGCTTCTCCCCTCCCCACCCTCCTTTTTAACCATAAGTAGCCAATTATTTACTTAAGTCTTTATATTATTAGTATTACTAATGATAGTTCCAGGCACTTAAAATGGCTGTACATACTCAGAAGTAAAATTATGAATTTTTAAAGGGGATAAATCACAGTGTTTCTCTGAGTTACCGCCAAAAATTTAGTTTTTCTTGGTTAAGAGTGAGACCCATTCTACACAAATTCATTCACTTTTTTATATTCTATTATTCGATACATCACTTTTGAACTGAGAATTATTGCTAGTTTCAGTAACTTCGAAATCGTTAAAGCAAACATATCCCTTTTTTAAAATTAGATTTTAAAGCATCTGAAATTTAGACTAGGTGGAAAACAAGTTCCGTTATAAAATTTCTTATTTTTTTCTGGACCTTTGCCAATCCTAGTCCAGGAGTGGGCAATTGTTTTGTTTCGAGGGGCCACATTGTGAAAAAAAAAAAGAATAGTGTAAGGCTGCACTATTTTTTTTAAAATGATTGCATTTATTAATTAACTATGAGTCTCAGAAAAGATATAAATTATACCATAAAAATCAATAAATAGGTTAAATAAAATAGTGGTAGTTTTATTCAGTTTATTTATTGTGTTAATTTTATACCTATAGTTGTAAATACATTTAATTTTAGAATCAGTTAATGAGATAAATGTACCCTATCACACACACACACATCTTTTGGAAAGATAATCCAAAAAAGCCGATATTATCTCTGTTCCCATTGCAATGTAAGACTTATTATTACACCACGCTTCAAATTGTGCGTGCATATAGATATGCACACACACACACACAAATCCTCAACCGTTTGAAAAAGAGATACAAACAAGAAATTTTTCTTGTAAGTGTGCGAGAAATTTTTTCAAGATGCATGAAACATTATTCATAGCATGCAGATTGTACTTATAAAAAGCAAACATTTAGCGGTTTTTTGTGTTGCACAATTATAAAATAAAAAGTAGTGTGAAAACTTTAAAATTGAAAATGAAAATAAAATTCTTCCATTTTCGCATTCTATTAAGTATTATGCTTAATGATATGTAATAAAAAAATATGCCTTTTTTTTGGAATATTTTGGGCGAAAATATTGACTGCTTAAGGGATTAAAAGAGTGAGTAATCACTGGATTTTGGGATCTCGTTTGAAAAACCCTAATCCTTAGTATTCAAATATAATCAAAACTCAAAATAAGTCCACTCGATTTTTGATTAGTCGAATGTCCCTTTATGCGTATTCCTCCAGACCAAAAACAAATTCTTAATTTTTCATATGCGCTTAAGGGGTTAGAAGAGTTTTTGAATAATCACTGGATTTCGGAATCTCGTTAAAAAAAATCCTAATCCTTAATGTTGAAATATAATCGAAACTCAAAGTAAGTCCATTTGATTTTTGGTTTGTCGAATATCCCATGATGCATATTCCTCCAGACCAAAAACAAATTCTTAATTCTTCATATGCGGAAGAAACTCAAAGTTTGCCTCCCTCACTTTCTAGCATCCTGAATACACATCACGTTCTTCTAATAATCCTCGCAGTGTAAACTGTAGTAAATCACCAGGTTGCATCGCTGTCAGCTGTAAGCGTATTTCTTTGCTCGAAGAAGGGGGTGGGGATAATGCTAAAATAATAGATGATGTTGCGCCGGAAGGGAGTTAGGTTCCATCTTAACATTTTTCGCCAGTTACCAACTCTTCCTTAACTCTAGACACCATTAATAATGAAGATCTGCTCGTTGTTTTCATGTTAGGTTTTCCATCTATTATTTTTTTCCCCCAAAATTAACTTTACATTACTTTCGGTTCTTTGTTTGATGTTGTGTGTATGTGTTAGGAAGGGTTTGATCGGTTGGAGGTGTTTATTTGATTTTCAAGGGCAAGGGTAAATTTTTTGTTCTTAAATTGGCTTAAAATTTTTTTATTACAAGTAATATTTGGATTTGAAAAACGTTTGATGATGCAGAGTAAATTTCTTTCATACTCATTTTTGTTTTTGATGAACTTATTTGTCAGTTAGTGTTTATTACAGTTTATTAGACTGTTTGAGATTTTTCTGTTTGAGCGTGTTTGATCATAAGTAGATATTTTATTAAGAAATAATTGCTTAACTTTTTTTCTTTTATCTTAATACTTTTAGTTTTACAATAAAAAAAAAACTATTTATTTTTTTTAAGATATTTATTCTATTTTAGAGATTTTGTTATATTTCAATCACACAGATCATGCCCCGAGGTTTATTATCTAAATGTTGAATTGCCACACTTATGTTAATTGCAACACTTTATGGAAATATTAGCATGTAGGTGAATTATCATGATGAATTTTTAGAAAAGCAGAAAATAGTTGTTCTAATTAGTGAATATTTCCTGAAATATATCTTTGTTTTTTTAAAGTACAACCAAATTTGAGATCTGGATTAGTTTGTTTATGAGTCTTTAATGAGTTTGCTTACGATATTAATGATAATATATAAAGCAATTGCTTGGAGAGTGTATTAGTTACATTTCTTGATATTTTTCAGAACTATGTTCATCATACTCCATACATTTAGTTAAATTAAAAAGTCACAGTAAAATAGCCCTAAAATGTTTTTTAAATCACATCAGAAGTATTCTAAAATTGTTCTTTGATTTTTCTAAAAACTTTTTTATCATGTGAAGTCTTTAGTTTTATAATCATAATAGCAACAACAAATACTGTAAGGTAATTTATATTTTAGAGTAAAAATTTATTCGAAAAGTTATTTAATCTGTATTGATATATTTACAATTAAGTAAATTTCATACAATACCATCTATGCTTACTATGTACAGCGAAAAAAATTTTCTTGCAAACATTGGTTTGTTACGTAACTGAAGCGAGTGACTATGTTAAAAGGAAATATGATCATGTGCGTATGACACATTACATTGAAGTATTTCTTTTCTCATACAAAAAAAAAAAAAATTACCCCCAGCGTAAAAAAAAATCTCTCTATACTTTAAGTACAAAGCTTCTAATTTAAAAATTAAAAACATAACCCTTTTTTTGTACGCTTACATTTTATAATCATTGCACGGAGAAATTATTGCTAACAAAGTAAAAGTATTATGAACACTCTTTTAAAGTAATATGCAATCACACAGGCATGTGATCTTATTAAACAATAAAAAAAATAAACCGCAATTATTTTTACGTTTAAAATAATATTCTTCTCAATAATAAAAGTTACTTTTAATTTTTTCTATTTTTTTGTACTGTTTAATTAAGCAGAATTCGGCGAATCAGTAATATTTCAATAATTTATGTTTCTCAAATTGAATCGATTCGATAGTTACTTATAATCATTGAAATTCAAGAGTTATTTATTTACATCACCCACAAATTAGCGATGTAATGTATAACTTTTATAGATTACGATATACACCATCTTATCCTCTATTTTTTTTTTTTAAATTCTTGTGATCCATGTTAAATAAATTAATTCTAAAATTTCTTTTTAAATTGTAACGTTAACACATTAAAAAAAAACGAACAACATATACATGAACTTAAGTGAATGCTGTTTTTCTTAGTTGTTTATTCTTTCATATACTTGTTTGGGTTCTTGCTTATTCCATCCAATAAGATGGATGTTTGCTTTCAAGATATACACAGTTGTGCAAGGATCCAATTTATATAATTTAAGGACTTTTTCAATTTTCTTTTATTTTTTATTTTCCACAAGTAAAAATTTTGAAATTAATTTCTGTGAATTACTAAAATGAGGCATCAGCGTAAAAATATGACAGATATTTGTTGGGCAGAATTGTTAAATTTCAACAATTCGTACTCATATATATACAGTCGAACCTCCATATAACAAATCTCTATTTTAAGAATTTCTCTATATTGCGAACTTTTCCTTTAACCAGGAACATTTTTTACTACTTTCTTTGTAAATTAACCTCCAAACAGAGAAGTGTATTTTCTATATAACGAACTTTTTCTCTTGTAATTCGGTTTTTTCCCTCCCTATTTTTGAAGTATTTTGGGACATTTTCAAAATATTCTCTCTTTTAGCGCATTTTATAGTGATAAATGACCTTGAGAGAACTGGTATTACCAAGAGCCTAACTCACCTAAAGCAATGAAATGTGACCACAGTTTCTTAAACAAAAACAATTAAAACTAAGAGATTTTATAAGTAATTAAGTGTAAGGACACATATGGTAGTGTAAGCTTAAAATTACTAGTTGTAAAATAATGTACGTATACTATAGTTACTCGTAGGGTTAAAATTAGAAAATGTTGTTAAAAAAATTCATTAGTTTTAATATAAAATTATTTTTTAAAGCTGAAAATACAGTATATTACTGGACGATGTCCTTTCCCCCCTTGTTTGCCTTGCGATTTCTTTTTGATGGGTAAGATATATAAAATGAATATATATTAATTTTTTTTTCAAAAAATTGTGAATAATTACTTTTTAAAAAAATCCATAGTGTTTATGAATTTAATTTTGTTTTATGTGGTTTTTAAGGCATATTAAATGATGAATCTCTATTTAACGAATTTTCCATATAGCGAACTTTATTTCGGGATTTAGAGATTTTGTTAAATAGAGGTCCGACTGTATATAGTTTCTCAGTTGTACTTAAGAATTACGTGATTGCTCTAACCTGATATCTCTAAAATAAGATTTAAATAAAATGAATTTCTGGTCTTATATGGAACAAAACTCACAAAATGAAATCGACATAGATCTTTGACTTTTTCCTGTTACTTAAATTCGCTCATAAAAAAAATTTGGATAAAAATTTTTGAAGAAAAAAAAAAAAAAGGTTGAGTTTAAATAAAACAACTAAAAATAAGGGGGTGGAGCAAAGCATGAGGTTTATAAAGCTAAACAAAAATAATGACGTTCACAGAGAAGCAAAAATAAATATGAGTTAATGATATAGACATAATAGTGAATGCATAATAATAGTTGATTATAGTGAATAATATAGAAGTAAAAATATGAGAGGTCTTACGAGTATTCAAAATCCATTTTTAATAGAAAACAGCTTCAAAAGAGAGAGAGTTAGCATTTTCTGCTTAACTAAAATTCTCAGTAATTATTTTGTTAATAATAAGGATTACATATTTCAGTTCTACATTTTTTAACGTCTAAATGATAAACTGACGTACAGCAACTATTTTAGTTTATATTATAACGATTTTATAAAAATAAAACAGTATGTTAGGAAACTGATTAATCTAAGAAAATACTTCTTTTCCTAAAAAAATTAATTACTTCCTGAAGAAATACTGTAGTTTTAAATCTTTACTTTATTTTTTCTTAACATCTTTTACTTTAATTTATTAATCCTTTCATAACTTAAAAACGTCATCAATTGTTATGTACAAATAGTTTTAATTATCCAGAAGTTTCTTCGTGGAAATATTAGTAGACTTTCATGTCAATTTTAATCACTAGATGGCAGGATCATCTTCGAAAATGCTGTCAAACTCTGAAAGCGAAACTCCATGAAAAAGTTGACCGCGCGGGCGCTCGCCTCTTAACTGAAATATAATTTTTGATACAGGAGTGAATTCACCGCTGCCTTAAATTTTAATTGGAAGATTTTGTTATAGTATCACATTGCAATCTTATGACTTTAATATTTCGATACAGTTCTTAAATAATTCGACCTAAAAGCAGCCTTTTACTACTTTTTAAATGAAAATTACAGTAATTAAGTTGCTTTTAAAAATACGTACAGCAACAAAAGAATTAAAACATATACGGCAACAAAGGAAATTTCATTTTTATAACTCTTTAACTCTTTATATATGATAAAAAATTAAGTTTGAAAAATTAGTGCTAAATTTTTATTCTACTTCCAAACAAATTATCATAGGAATTAATTAAGTCTGTTTTTAAACAAGTACACATGGCAATTCGTGAAGAGTTAGCAGCATTTGACTATTAACTTTAAAACTTATGCGCATAGTTTGTCGTATCTCTTAGAAATAACATGAACATGAAATGAAAATATGCAATACTTTTTCATATGAAGCAATATGGAAAATAATATAACAATAAACAGTTTTAAGTCTCTTCAGTCCTGTGAATTATTTCTTTGAATTATTATTTACTATATTGCAAAAGATTATAATGGAGTCGAATAAGATAATATTTCTCTGTACAATTATCTTTTTAGGCCTAAGGTGCACTTGAATCGAATTCTTTAATATTCAGTAAATCAGTTTATCTCTCTCTATATAAGTGCGCGATTATAATTTTGAAGCTTAAAAGTAACTTAAGGGGAAAAAAAACACATTTGTGCGTGTAATATTAATACCTTTATAAAAATAAAATTCTACCGTAAAATGATTTTAGTATATATTTAAAATATGCGATCACACATAAAATGTATATTCATTAAATAAGGATCTAAGAAGGAAATTCAAATTATTATTTTTTTTTTGAAATAATATTATATTAATCAAATAAAAAAAATGAAGTTCAGAATATTTTTTTTAAAAACATATATATATGTATTCTTTTATTTTTATATGCAAATATTGACAACTGTATTTTTTGTTGCACGTTTCATTTTCAATGATCATGCTAATGTTATCTATTCTATCAAGTCATATATTTTGTGTTCTTTGAGCGAATTTGCTCCTTTTGGTACGATTAATTGCCAACAATTTTTAAGGATTTAAACTCAGTGGCGTAACGGACACCCCCACATCGCGGGGAGGGGGGGGGGTAGCAAGATTCTAGGGAGCCCAAAGCCTATAGTTTTACAATCCTTTTTAAGATCCGGTTTGGGGCTCAAAACCTGATTTCGCAGGGGTGCCCTAATATTCTCCGTTAAGCCACAGTTTAAACTTACACTGTAAATAAAATAAAATAAAATAAAGATAATGCTTGTGCAATATGTTTTTTTCTTGTATTCAAATAATTCAAATTTAAAATTATTTTATGAGAATAAGTTGTGAGAAATTCCAAAGCAAATTTATCGCTTAAGTGCCATAGATATCAGATGAGGCTTATATCTATTTTTCTGCAATATTAATCATTATTATAAGAATAATAAAAATACATTCAGGAATTTTTGAGGAAATATTTTTCAAAATTACTTTACTTATTACTTTTCACTGAAATTAGCATTACCAATCACGAATACAACAAATGCATTCTTCAGACATTAATTTTTGTAGTCAATAATTTAATTTATTTTTTTTTTTTTTTTTGGTTTTTACAATTATATTGTGAAGATATTACACATTGGGCTTACTACAAAAGCTTACAAAAAAAGCACGTTACTCATAACTCTTAACTAAGCTCTAAACTATACTTTTAAGTTTTTTTTTATTTGATTGTAAATCTGGGAAACATCGGTATTAAACGTTCTGAACAAGCTAATATATATATTTTTTTACACGAACAGGCTTCTCGAATTTTAATAAATCTATAAAAATGCTTCAGACATTAAAGTCAATAAATAATTCAGTTTTAACTGAAAGCCCATTGTTTTCGACATGGAATTATTGATAAAATACTTAACACTTTTTGAGAATTTTGTTAGTAATTTTTTTGGAACTCCTATCATTTTTGCTTTATTTTATTGAAAATAGTTAAATGAAGTGCTTTTTTTTTTAATAAAATGATTTTCTGCCTTTAATTTTTTTTTGCCATAAATTCTTTATGTTTCAGTTTTAAAATTTAAAAATAAAAAAAAAAAATATTCAATGATTCAATGTATATTTTTAAAAATATATTCCTCCATCATATTATTTTTGTTCTATACATGTTTGAGATTTTCTATTTTCCTTATAAATTTATAAGCAATATATTTTAACGTAATTGGTCTGTAAACATTTATGTAGTACTAATATAACTGAACCACACTAAGCACTATCGTGATTCAATCTAGAAGTTTTAAGCATTTTTATTATTTTGATGATTTGATTGATTTGTTAGTTTTTTCTTTCGACCGATCAAAAATCTTCTCTCTTAAAATGTATGATCAAGTATAAAATGTTACAATTTGTTACAGTTATATCTGATGGAATTCTTCAAGTTTTTTTTATTCATAATAAGGACATATCATTCCAATGTGAAATCACTTACGCCAATTTTAAAAAAAAAATCTTCATAAGAAATTATTTAATCAATATCACACACATTTTTGAAGTTTTTCTGTAATTACAATAGAAGTTTTTAAAATAAAGTCATGATTTTTAAATAGCATACAATTTATCAATTGATGTTACTTTCAAAAACATTCAAAATCCCATGTTTTCTTTTAAATTTTACAGCTTTCAGAAGAATTTTGGCTGAATAACCGAAGGAAAATTTAAATATATTTTTTAAAAAAAAATCTATCTGCATCAAATGAAAATATATGCCTGATCAATAAAGATTATAATTGAAAAAATTCAAAGAACTCCGTTTTTCTATCTACTGATCTCTTTAAGGTATCCGACTACGTTCGGAACCGTGATTTTAAAAAAGCGCATAAATAGATAATTCTCATGATATTTAGTGTCACTCAGATTAGAATACATGCATAAAATTGTTTTAAGGACTTTTTTAAAAAAAAAAAAAAAAAAAATATTTAAATACAATATTTTGGCAAAAAATTAACTTAGAATAATCTTTTTTGCAAATGTTCTCCTGTTGTGAAAAATGCTTCGATTATAATAGTATTTGGCCTGTATATAGCTCTGACCTCTCTATAGAGGCTAGACTAGAATTTTTGAAAAATTCACATTATTTTCAGAGTTACCACCCATTGAGATAATTATTGGCGTTTTTTTCTTAAAATTGCTCCCCTCTGTTGTCGTAAAATATGGATAAACCCACTTCTAAGTTATATATTTCAAAAATTCTAGTTGAGCCTCTGTAGAGAGGTCTGAGCTATATACAGGCCAAATATTATTATAATAGAAGCATTTTTCACAAAAGGAGAACATTTGGAAAAAATATTATTCTAAGTCAATTTTTAGCCAATATATTGTATTTAAATAAATGTTTTTGTCAAAATGACCTTAAAACAATTCTATACATGTATTCTAATCTAAGTGACACTGAATATCTTGAAAATTATCCATTTATGCGCTTTTTTAAAATCACGGTTCCGAACGTAGTCGGATACCTTAACAATGATGCTCTTTGACTGAAAAATAGAGGGAGATAACGTGTAAAGTAAGAATCTATATTTCATTCAGGGTACTGTTTAAAAAAAACTTTTGTGGTTTTTGTAGATATGTAGAATTCGAGAAATTTTAATTGTCTGATTCATGCAAGTAAAAAATATTTAAAATTTTTTATTCCGAAACTCCTTTACTTAGAAACAGTGGCACACATAGGAATTTTTCAAGGGGGGAGGTCCAGGGTCGAAAGTCCACCATTTTCGTATCATGCTCTAATACGCCGCTCAACATATTCCATTGATTTTGTCGATTTTCGGGAACAAAAAACAGTAAAAAATTAATTATTGAATAAATATTTAGCATTAATTAATAAAATTAATTATTAAAAAATAATTAAATTTTATGTACTATATTCATAAGATTATAAGAAATCGAAAAATAAATAAATAAAGGGCTTTCCGGGGGGGGGGGGTCCGGACACGGGACCCCACGCCTTGTGCGCGCCAATGCTTAGAAATCATAATTTAATTATATGGAGAAATAAGTTTTAATTGTAATCACATTAAAAATTAAACATTCTGATGGTTTATTTGTTGCATTAAATTTCCTTTTATAGATAATCTATGGTTAAAAAAAAACTGTGTTTGTGTACAAATAATTCTTCAAAATACACTCAAATTTTTTAAATGTAGTAAACATATTTAGTTGAAAACCGATTTGGTCTTTTCATGCATTTATAAGTAAAGATATATCATACAAGGATAAGAAATAGGGGGAGTAAGGAAAAAAAAAGGAAAGGAAAAGCACATTGGAATCATTTCTGGAATAATTATAAGCAAATAATTTTCCTTTGCCATGTTTAAGCATTGATATTGCTTAACCTTATTTTAAATAAGGCCAGAGAAGAAAATTACACCGTTACAATTAAGAAATCAAAATTAGACGAATACTTCATTCAATATCACTACACAACATGGTAATTTTGAAATCGCATTTGCCAAAAGGTCAAAGGTTCCTGGCGTTGGTAATTGATTTATGATGCTTGATTATGATAGATCTTTTCTATTTCGTTTTTTAATTTAAATTTAATTAAGGTTATTTTTTATGAAAATATTTCTTTAGCGTATATGAAAACGCTTTTGTAAAAAAATGTTCACTACTAATAAAAAAACATATTTATTGACCAGAAGTTCGGCAAAAGATACTATTTAGGAATCATTATTTTATAAAAGATATTCAGATACTTTATTAGCTTTGATAGAAAATTAACCTATTGGAAGCATTTATAAAAATAATTTATGTTTTTGATTTGAAATGAACATTCCCACTGTGAGCTTTATTATTATTACATACATTTTTTTATTCCCAAAAATCTTAGGATTTTACGTTGAAAACATGTAATAAAATACATCTGAGGAATCGCACATAATATCTTCAAAATAAGTTTTGGTACAAGGTTGTGCATTAAAGATGATGAGTAAATTAAAACTTTTTACAAATTTGCAACAAGTGGAGAAGGCTTCTTTTCAGTTATTTTCTTGAATTTCGATGCGCAGCATCTATATGACATTTTAAGTTTCTGCAGATCAACGCCAGTTGCGAATAAATATGTAGCAATGTTTGTTAGGTGAAAACCCTCATATTTCAAAACTTCAGAATAGTTGAAAAGTTGTTTATATATAGAAAATATTTTGACACTGGCAATTTATCTAAGATTTCAAAGAATATAAGAGACAAAGTCATAGAAAATTATACTGAAGTACTAAATAATTCAAGGATTTTCCATTGAAATAAATTAGGGTAATTGATGTATCAAGTTTTTCTTTGCTTTATCTCTTATTGAGAAGTTATAATATCATGGTTATACGAATAAGAATATATAAAAGAATATATAGGGAAGTGGATCTTATGTTCCCAAAACCAAAGTGTTACATTATATTAATATTAAGCTAGGAATATCTCAAAAATTAATTATAAAGTAAGGAAAATAATTGAAAAACTCACAGATAAATTGAGGTGATCGCTAAGCGAAATAAAACAAGATATGTTCGAATAAAAAATAAACGAAGAATTTAAGCAAGCATTTTGGTCGTGATATGACTGGAAAGCTAAGTGCTAAATACAAAGAAACTAAAAACAATTTTAATTATGCATTTCTTAATAAAAATTTGGAAATATAATAAAACTATTCTATTTTTTTAATGGGGGGGGGGAAGAGCAATTGTTAACATGAGTAATGTTTGAATGGAAACCCGTAAGCCTTTAGAAGTCTATTCTCGAAATAGTCCACTTAAAACAATAACAAAAACTCCTGAAATTGTTTTTGTTTAAAAAGTTATTGTGTGATCTTATATGCTAAAAGGCGGAATATTATTGTTTCTTTATTGAGCATCATGATTATTTTGCATATAAATTTTGAAAGAAAATTTTAGCTTTTTAGGGTTAATAAAATATTAAGGCATAATTAAAGGTTGTTATTACTTATTGGATTTGAATGAAAATTCATTCTTCAAATGTTTTGCTGTTTTTTTAGTTGACTAATCTTCTTGTACAAATCTGTTTTTAAGGAAGCACAATTCTCATACAGCAATATAAAACATTACAAATTCAGATATTAAGAATATAATATTTTGGGAGGATTTAAAAAGTGCATATTTTGGGAAACGTATCTATTATTGATTCATTGTTTAAATAGGTAAAGATGAAAAAAATCGTTACTGTTCTTAATCTGGCGAACATCATTTAACTATCAGCAAAAGATTTTACAATACGCTTAGTTTTTTTTTATTAAAGCTTGCTTTTCTAATTGTATTCCTTCGTAATTTTTTTATAATGAAAGGAGTTATATATATATATATTATTGAAATAAGGCGTTTAATATTTTATTTCAATAATACAGTAATTCTTTACACATATATAACTTTTAAAACATGCTTTGTGAAAATCCTTTACTATCTTCATTTAAATTATCATTTCTGAAAACTAGTAGATGACAGCCACAATGAATAAAATATCAATTATTAAACTCAATTTGAAGTTAATTTTTTTTCTGGAATTACTCTGATTGCTTGAATTGATTCAGGAATTAACACATTGATTAAATTGCCACAGGAGAAAATTACAATCTTCGACTTATTACAATAATTTTACGATTTCATCAGTGCCCACATTAGATATGGTAACCGATCCAGAAAGGCAATTATATCCTCTCCAACGAACGAAGCCCTCAAAACATACTTCGAGACTTCATTTTTTCTGTTCTAACCCAGTAATTAACACATCGAGTGCAGGTTTGAATGAAAGAGCATTCTTCCATAAAAGCGCGGTTTGTAATGGCAATTTTAGTGTTTTTTCACAACCTTCCATCAGGCGGCACATTTGGCGAGTGCGTGATCTGGTTGCTGAGCAGCCCAGCGTAATCAGAATCGTAAATAACTTCTGGAGAACGGGGGTGTGCTGAACTCGGCTACTTATCCAGTCATAATAGATCTTCCGAAGAAGCGATATCATAATGGTAACCTTTCCAACTCTTCTGCCTCCCCCCACCAGATTTCTCAAGGGGCACTGTGTAATATAATAATAATAAAAAAATGCCCCTTAAGATTAACCGATTCCTAAGATTAATGTTCCAAGTAGTAGTGTGCAACGGTTTTCCTCTGCAGATTCCTGTTGATAGGATCCCGAGTACTCCGCATATCATTAAGTTTTGTGCAGGAATTGCTGCAGATTGCTGTAAACAATAGGGAATTATTTTCAATCTGTTTGTTGGTGTACACACGCCGCACCTTAGAGGTATTCTTGCCTACTTGGTTACGATCCGCCCCGAACTGGTTCTTGCAGCCAATAGGGCTCTGCAATTGCGAAGTACAATGGAAGCTTAATTATCAGCGGGGTTCTTGCGGTCTCACTCTATCTCGTCTGCTGAGAATTGATTTCACTTGCCACACCTACTTTTTGTCCTTTTATTTCTCTGAGGGGAATTTGTTATTGTTCTTCTTATTAATTGAAATTGCTTTCTCTCCCCATTATGTAATTAAGGTCGGAAGATCAGTATGCGCAGGAAAGTGTTGATGAGAGACCTGTAATGAGTCCCTGATGGGATTTATGCGTGTTGGAACATTCTCTAGGGATGCAATGGAGAAATGAATTTATGTAGAGTCAAAAGAACCCTGGATAAATATGCAAAAAAATTCTTATGTACTGTTTGCTTTGTTTCGATTAATTTAATCTTCCTAAAATAAGTATTTCCAACTGTCTATTATAAAATCTAAGTATTTGAACCAAAGTGTTCAGACGAATTGCATATCAGATCATCTTCAAAACTTTTTATAATAGGACAAGAAGTTTGAGGTAATTTTTTAAGTTGAAATGAGCGATTAAATTTTGTTCAGAGTTTTGAAACCTGATGAGAACTGTTTGACAGATATAATT
>BMAV01018986.1:178040-231583 GCA_019973955.1 Trichonephila inaurata madagascariensis
TCCAAAGCGCCTTCAGGCGAGATTCTTCTTCAAAGCCAGAAACAGATGAAAATCACTTGGTGCGAAATTAGGACTTTCGGATAGTGTAGGCCAGAGGTTCCCAAACTTTTTGGCCTCATAGACCCCTTGCCATGTTTTTCGGTATGGGGTAGACCCCTGCTTAATTAATATTGAATTTTTGCAAATTTATCAACTTAAATGTCTTTTTGACAGCTAGCAATACTACTACTTTAAAAGAATTAAATTTATAACTAATGAAGTACAGAATTAAAATTTTAAAAAACGTATGTTAATTAATTAAATTAAAATTTAATTAATATATAAAATAACTGTTATATAAAATAACCAAACAACACACAATTGATTTTAGTGGGAGGGATGAATCTGGCGCTACAATAGCAAATTTTCAACATTTAGTATCAATCTTGTCAGGTTTAATCTTAAATCTCCTCTGTTAGTAGTGTCCAGTTTCTTTTTTTGTTTTGGAGATAGGCAACTACGCTGAAACTCTCCTTCTTACTAGGAAAAATAATTAAAAACTTCCACAAGATATTCCATAATTCGGGACAAATAACAGGTTTGCCTTTTTAAAGCCAACATTGCTGGCATCCGTTTCTAAACTTTAAAATCTTCATTGGTGCATATCACGATCAGTTCCTGTTGTCATGTGACATTTTTTTTTCAATATGGTCATATAAATTCATTGTCTACTGGGGTATTACCATAGTCAAAACATTCTCAAACCTGGTTTAAAAATCTAAATAAAAGGCAGTTAAATGTTGAACGTAGGTTAAAACGTGTCGATAGATCGTCTGGGTTAATTTGAGAAAATTCCGGACCTCCAGTATTATACTTCTTCAGTTTAACTCTGGAAAGAAACGCTGCAATGCTTCCTGTTTTTTTTTTTTTTTTTTAAAAAAAAAAAAAAAACAGGGTGTCACCTTTTGTAAGGGCAAATTAACCTCATTAAATTTAGTAAATAAATCTCTGCTAAATAAGTAAAATTTGGTTTCCACTTGATTAAATTTTCTTTTAAAATTAAAGTCCCGATCTAGTTTAATGAGAGCCAATATCACTTACACCTTACTGACCCCCAAATTATTTTTTTGTTGACGTGTACCCCTTAAGGTCGTTATAGACCACTTTGGGAATCGCTGGTGTTGGAGCTCTCAACCAAAAGTTGCAATATGCTTTAGCGAAGCCGTCGCCGGGTGGGGTCTCGCATTGTCATCTAACAATAGAACCCCGGATCTGAGAAGCCCAGGTCGCCTTTTCCGAACCAACTCTTTCAATTTCGAACAGGGTGTCACAATACCGCGTAGGCACTGTGATACCTGGTTCCAACCTCCAATAAGTCCACTCACAAGTAAACGCTTCTATCGCAAAGTAACGAGTAAAACAATATACCTCAGATTTCTTTCATTAGAAACTTATAGTTAATTATATAGGAGAGGAATGTTGGAATTATATTGAAAATATTAATTTGAATGAATAATATAGCATAAGAAATGAGTTTCATTAAAAGAAATAATAATTATGTAAGTCAATTAAACATTGCAATGGAATTGCTTTATTTCTGGATAGACGAAAACTGCTTTTAAAATGTTCAGTATTAAAACTGTTTCAACCTTTAAATTCTAGATTTTTCACTTCATTGTCATTTATTTACTTTAAAACACTTTATAGATTTAGTACTAGAATTTCCCTTTACTTCGTAAAAGTAATGTACATCAGAAACAAAATTGAATTATTAGCAAATCCCCTTTCTTTCTTTTCTCTCTCTTTTTCAAGCTGTATAACTACAGCTCTGTGTAATTAATCGATTCTTATAATCTCTTAAGGTATCCGACTACCTTAAAATCATGACTTTTTTTTAAATTGACAAATTTTTTTATGATTTTATTTTATAGGCCATCTTATTAGCTTCATAAAAATACCAAGATTTTTATTTTCCATTTACTAGAACAAAAACTACAAGTATTTTAGTTAAAGCAGATGGCACAACTTTAACATAAGATGTTATTTAAAATGCGTTTTACTCGAAATGTGGTATTTATCGAATAGTTCAAACGGGGGACAGTGACTGCTAAAAAAGTTTTTAAAATAATTTGCTGAAATTTTGTGTGTATGTTTTGTATAACAGTAGAAGTGTTTTAATCTTCAGAGTTATCAATCACTGTTTTATTACAAAATTTACAGTTCTTTATGTGAATATAATCACTATTCTTTTAAGCAATTTCATATAATAAATAAGATAAAGTGCTCTAGTTTTCGTAAAAATTAAAATATCTCTTATCCTGACGGTCATTTCAAAAAGGAATACAAAGAAATACATCAAAATTGAAAAGTTGAGAATTTGTTCATTTGTACAGAACGGGACCCGTTTATGTAATTTTTTTGTCAATTTTTACCCATTTTAGTAGTAATAATTTAATTTTCTCTTCTTAGTTTTAGCATTTTCTTCTTAAAATGTACTAAATAAATCTAAAAACCACAAAAAATCTCCATATCTCTATTTTTTTTTTAAAAAAAGTTGTCGCATGTAGTTAGATACCTTAATTGAACTTTTATAACACTGGGTTGACAAAAAAATTGCCATTGAAGTTCTTAAATAATATATATGTCAGAACTCAGAATCTAAATCAAGAAGCGTTTATTAACAGTTTTATGAACAAACAGTTTTTTTGTTATTCAATTCCTACTATTAGTTTACACTCTTCCTATATTTATTTATTTATATATATGTCTTGTTCAAACTTTTAATCATTAATAAAATACTTTTTATTCATCCACTCAAGTTCAAATACATTTTTTTAATTTTGTAGTGGCTTGACACTTGATGTTAATACAGTTTTTTCAAATATTATTTCATTAGTTAAATTTAATTAATGAATAAAAGTAACAAATAAAAATAATAGTCCAACACCATATATAAAAAGGAAAATCACTCATTGTGTCTCTGTAGCGCAATGGATAGCGCGTTGGGCTTCTAATTCAAAGGTCGTGGGTTCGAATCTTACCTGGGATGACTTAATTTCTGAGAATGTGATTTATGAATGAATAAATAGTTACAAACACAAAAATAGTAGTCCGACATCATATATATATATATATGTAGGGGTGTAGTTTATCTATATAAGTGGCTTTTCTTTTGTTGTCTAGGGGTAAGTCACTATGTTCCGGATCTTGATATTCAAAGAAATAAGCAGATTGGAATAAAATTACTGTTTAATGAAACATTAGAATATTTCCAATTAAATACTCATTACAAACTTTATGAGTTATTTCACGGAGCATACTCTCAATCGTCGCTAAGCCTCGCGACACCCACGTTGACCGAAAAACGTGAACTCTCGATCGTAAAACCGGAGTCTGTGTCTCCGACGTCTCTCTCGCTTCCTGTCGCTTTTTCTTCTCCCCCAAAACCCACAGTTCCGGAGGGGGGATGCATGTATTTGCTGGTAGCGCCCTCTGTTGGTGAGATTGTAACCACACTGATCGGAATATATTTATATTCCCTAATACTTTAAATCCTATATATATATATATATATATATATATATATATATATATATATATATATTAAGGCGGAACCTTCTTCCTTCAATATATATATAGAACGGAAAATCGCTTTCTATTTTGTCACTTAATACTGGGATTCTGTCATGTATATACACATTTATATTAATTGTAATTGTTTAATAAAATGTAACTAAAATAAAATTTTTCTTTGTTGACCTAAGTAGGAATTGACTTAATTTTTTTGTTTACATATTACTTGTTTTGAATGCAAACAAATCAAGAATGATATTATTACATCTTTGATTCACAGAAAATATTTTTTTAAAAAAAACCTGTCTGATTCAGTTTTTTAAAAAAAAATTTAGATTAAAGATATTAAATTATTTTATAAATAATGAATTTTTAAGTATTCTCTGTAGTATTTTGTAAGTTTTACTTCAATTACAATCTTGTATATTCAATTCAGTTTCTGTTTAAGTGTACTTCTAATTTGGAGAAGAAAAAAGGCTATCTCCTAATTTTATTTATTTGGAATATTTCTTTGATTTCTAAAATTTCAGAACTAAAAAGAAACTCATATTTTATCTATTTTTTTTTCACCGAACCCGTTTACTTCCTATGTATTGCTACAATAGTCTCGGTCCTAGATTTAACGTGTGAAAACCCGAGGTTTAAAGTCAATTTATATTTTAAAAAAAATATAACTACTCGTATCTAGTAATAACTAATAATGGGAGGCAACAAGACAAAATATCGCAAAAAGTCTTTTTTGTGGATAGGTCTTTCTGTCAAACGAAAATTATATTCGAAATAAGAAAATTTTAAAGGGGGAGAGCTAAAGAAGAAGCTAAAATAAAAATTTTGAATAATTCATTAGAAGAATAGATAAAAACTAAAACATTCTATTATACTATAATAACCAGTGGCGCACAAAGACTGTTTTCATGTGAGAGGGATTAAATTTTTAAAAAATGTGGTCTTTAGGGAGGCTGTGAATTTACTCAAACCCACATTTGTGTATGCCACTGGTATAAGCAATAGTGAGGAAGCCTATATAAAACATTTTAGTATTAAAACTATACACCAGCGATTCTCAACCCGTGGCCCGCGGGCCTCACGTGGTCCATCGGATCTTTCTGAGGGGCCCGTTGCACTAACAGATTGAATTATTTAAGAGCAATATATTAAAAATTTAGCGAGAAATTCTATCAATCAAGCAATCACGTATATCCCTTTTGCAATCGATGTCATACTAGTACGAATTGCAAAATAACTTTTTTTTTCGGTTTGGTAATTGTAACGGCTAGTGAGATAACAACAATGGAAAAGCAACCATTTTAAGGGGGGAAACTAATTTTTAATTAACCCTCATATCTTTTAAGTAAAAAATATCCAAAGAATATATGTTGTTTCAAGACGATTGGAATCTTGGCTATGACGTAAAGAAAAACAAACAGGGATTAACAACAGGGTAAAAATTACAACATAACCCATAACAAGGTAAGAATAACCACATAACCCATAACAAGGGTAAAAATAACAACATAACCCATAACAGGATGAAAAAAAGCATAAAATCTATTTTTTGCGAGTCGAGTTTGATAGAGTTTAATATAGTTTTAAAAACAGAAACCAAAATTATGAACTTAAATATTTTGATCATTTTTCCGCATTTTAAATGTCCTTAATCTTACAGCGTGTGTTGTGGCCCTGCGGCAGGGGCGTAGCTACCGCCGTATCAATGATACGGGGCACCAACATGTGTAACTACAATCCCACTAACAGGGTTCTCACATCTAAAAATGGGCCCCGAAGGAATTTTGATGCAGGGCCCACTCAGAGCTAGCTACGCCAGTGCCCGGTGGAAAAAAGGTTGAGTACCCCTGCTATACACATCTCTCAGTGGCAATTTAAGTTCATTTCGGGCCCTGGGCGCAGAAGATCTACAGGCCCCCTTGACACTGGTGGATCGAAATTTATAAACAGCAAATCTGGTTAAGTCCAACTTATCCGGGTCCCTGGGGGTCCCCCCAAGCGCCCAGTAAATAAACCGGCTCTGATAATATTCTAATTTATGAATGAACTCATAATTAAACTTATATATATAAATGTGTAATTATATATAACCCCAAGAGTTCTGAATAAATCCTCAATTAAGTTTCTTTTAATTTATCCTCTATTTCAGTCTGTGAGCGAACTGTTTCATTTCAGTGTCGGGAGCAACGAGTGGGCCGCCACTAAGTGTCCCAGTCCAGAGGCAGGACTGGCGCCACGCGAGTCTTACGCAGCGGGGTATCCTCGCACCATTCGCAAACAGAGGAGCGGCCTCCTCCCGCAATGAGCGTGTAATTGGTGTGGGTGGATAAATACCGAGCTTCTGGGGGACATACGTCGGGGTTGTATAACACCACTTGGAGAAGCGACCTTCTTCTACCGAATGAATGGGACAAGTGGGCTCAGGAATTTCAATTGGATTAGTACTGCTTTTCCGTCTATTGCAGGAGTGCTCTTTGTTCAAGGTTGGTACTTAGTTGGATGGTACTGATCTAGGTGTTTAAAGGAATGGGTTGAGGAATGCGATTGGGGAGATCTTTAGGAGGAAATAGAAATGCATTGATTTTTAAGCAAAAACAACCTTAAAGTATTGCAGTAAGATTAAAAAAGTGAAAAAAAAAGTAGTGGTGTTTTTAATTTTATCATTTCCAAGCGATTACACGAATACAAAGCACTTATGCTAGAAATAATTCAGAAAGTTTTTAAATTAAGGTACCCGATCGACTACCCTAAAATTGTGAATTTTGCCAAAAGTGGACAAATTTTCTTCGTTATTTTATTTTATAGGCCATCTTATTAGCTTTATAAAAATACCAAGTTTATTATTTTTCATTCACTAGAACAAAAACTACAAGTGTTTTAGTAAATGCAGATGTCACAATTTTAAGCAAGATGTTCTACTTAAAAATACATTTGACTCCAAATGCGTTTTTTTGAAAATACTCAAACGGGGACAGCGATTACTCAAAAAGTTTTGAAAATAGTTAATTGAAATTTTTTGTGTATGTTCTGTATAATAGAGAAGTGTTTTAACCTTTAGATTTATCAATCACTGTTTTATTACAAAATTTACAGTCCCTTATGTGAATATAATCAATGTTTTTTTACCAATTTTGTATAATAACTAAGATAAAGTGCTGTACTTTTTGTGTAAAAATTAAAATATCTCTTATCCTGAACGTCATTTCAAAAATGAATAGCAAAGTAACACATCAAAATTGAAATATCGAAAATTTGTTCATAAACTTTTTGTACAGAATGGGCTGCGTTCAGTAGCGCACACAGGAATTTCTCAAGGGGGGGGGTCCAGGGTCGAAAGTCCACCATTCTTGTATCATCCTCCTTTTGATTTTGTCGATTTTCGGGAACAAAAAACAATAAGAAGCTAAATATTGAATAAATAATTAGCATTAATGAATAAAATTAATCATCAATAAATAATATTTAACTTAACTTTACGTACTTTATACTTAGAATTATAATCAATCGGAAAAAAAAATCAAGGGCTTTGGGGGGGGGGGGCGGACCCCAAGAACACCCCCCTTGTGTGCGTCACTGGCCCCGTTTATGTAATTTTTTGTAAATTTTGACCCATTTTAGTAATAATAATTTTTTTTCTTCTTTTCAATTTTAACATATTTTTCTTAAAATGTACTAAGGAAATCTAAATAGCACAAAAAAAGTCCCCATATCTCTTTTTTTAAAAAGTTGTCGCAAGTAGTTAGATACCTTAAGCTTTTAAAGGAATATTTAACATCTATATAATAGAGCTATAGATGTTAAATATTCCTTTAAAAGCTTATTCTATCGATCGATAGAAAATCTTGAAATTTCAGTCATTCAGTAGTGATATTTAGTCAATTTTATGTACTTTATTTTTTTATATAAAATAACCTCTCTCGATTTTTATTCGATATATTCACACGTAAAATATACGATAAATTTAAATCTGTATCAATATTATATTACTTTTATTTGAGGTATTTAAGCAGATTGTGAATAAATTAAAAATGCTACAAATCTTCCATGTGGTTTTTTTGTAGCATGAAAGGTTGGTGATTTTAGGTAACGAATTAAGTATTACTAGAATCTGTTTGGTTGATCATAGTATTTTGAAATATTCTACTCTTTGGTAAACTGAGAAGCAAATGAATGAAATGAGAAATTTAATTTAATGTTTTCCAATTTGAATTCGCTTGGATTTGAATTAAGTTTAAAAATAAGAAACTTTAAGGTAGTCGTCTTTTATTTGTAATTCAAGAGGAAAATCGAGAGGATATAGATGCTAGCAGTAGCTTAATTCGCCAGGGAAACTTACTAGTTTATTTGAGAAACTTAACATTTTTCTTCAAAAGCTTATCAAACGTGTCGTAGCTCCTGGGCATCTATTCTCCTTGTTTTGACATTATATAATTTTTTTTTTATTTTTACATTATTTTTGAATAATAACCATTTTATGTAGAATTGACAGGACTCATGCGGGAATTAGAAGCAACTTCAGGTGGTCTTTTCCCTTAATCGATTACATTTCAACAAAAAATAGAAGTTACTCGATGCACAGAGGTTCAGCGATAAACGCCAATGTTTTATTGTTAGAAACGCAAGTTCAACAAGACGGGTTAACAGAGCACTTGCAATACAGCAAGAATCAGAAGGAAAAAAAAGTCTTATCTAAATCTTAAAACTGACGGTTACATCAATCCATGTCATAAAATGCAACTTATATTCTAATAAATTCGTCTACTTTGCATGTTTTTTTTTTCCATTTTTAGAATGTTCTCTGCCGCACCCTATGAAATGAAGTAATTCTACAAAGTGTATATTTTCATATATTGATCACGTGGGTATTTAAAATATATTTCACAAAAGAGAATAGAAAAAAATAACCTGCATGAGTCATATCGGATACATACTAATTCCTACTGTCCTATATTTTATCAGAGAGCACCTTATGAGTAAACGTGAACTATTAAAAAAATCAATTGAAAAATTGAAATTGTAACTAGTAGCTTTAACAAGAGCTTTTTTTTAAAACAATGAGAACGATCGTATCTCCGTTTCTTTGTTAAAGGTTAGTGCATTGTTTTTTCAACACAAATTTATATTTTTGCTCTAATGCTCTAATTTAAATCTAAAAATAAATGAAAACACAAATTTTTGACGAAAATCATTATATTGTCTTAAAGCCACACCTAACAGGAATGATATACGTATTTTACCTTTAAAATAAGAACGATAAATACAGAATATATTTCTGTAAATTTTAAATTTCTTAGAAATTGATAAGTTATGCATAGCAACGTTTTTGATGTAAAAAAGTACCAATTCTCAGAGAAGAGGAAAAAGAGATACACAGAAAAATAGTTATCTTTAATGTATTGTGAAATTGAAAATATTATTTTATAACTGTGATAGTAATTATATTACTTCAATAAATAAAATAAACAAAATGAGTTGTACATTTTTAAAATTTACTAAATGCTTTTAGGGGATAAAATCGAATATTTTCTAATGATTGAATAATAGATTAATGAATATTTTACGCTTTACATATTGGCTAGATCAGTTGATTAAAAAAAAGTTGATTAGGGGGGAAAAAAAGTAAAAGAAAGAGCAGTTTTTTTTTGTCAGTTTCGGCTAGTAACAAATTTGGTTGTAATTTTTCATGTCTAGTTCATTATATTGCTTTAAAGGATATTTTGAAATTATAAAAATAATTTTTAAAAAATGGAAAACAGATATAAATATTCAAATGAATTGAAAATTCGATTCTTGGAAAAATAGGAAATTTCCATTAGTGAGTGAGTATTCATTAACGTCACACTATAAAGCAACACGAGGGAATTTGGAGACGAACCTCGTAATTTTGAGCCACGGCCAAGTGACAAGGACGATGCCTGAGCTGGCACCCCCTCTCTAAGCTACCATACCACGCCAACGGGAAGACTTTGAGCTTCGACAGATTTAACACTCTATTACAGTTCTGATTATTCATCAAGTTAAAATTTTAAAAAAAATTACCAAAAAATATCAATCATCAATGTATTTATAAGTAAATTAATAGTATTCAACATATCTTAGAAAATTACTAGTTCTTAACTACATTGAAATCTTTTTGAATTTTATTTAGAAAGACAAGCTTGAAAATCACAAGTTTTTGTGATAATGATAACGTTTTTCTCACAGGTTCAATCAATCTAATGTCTATTTTTATATCATGAGATAAAGTGAATAAAATGACTTTTATTTCTATAATAAATAAATATATAATGAATAAAAAATAGCCTTTGTCGCTCCATATCCCACACAAAAATATTAACTGTAACTGTATAAACTATGAACAACTTTCAACTTCTTTTATAAGAATAGATTTACTGTTCATAAAAATCAGCTTATTTTCAATAATTGAGCATCATTATCTTTCGATATAAAAAATGGAAATCTGTCTGCCTTCCTGTCTGTCTGTCTGCTTGTCTGCCTGCCTGAATGCCTGCCTGCCTGTCTATCTATATGAAGCCCAGTCAAGCTGAATGGTAGTGTAGCGCTTCCACATCACAGGTCCGGGGTTCAAATCCCGAGCTGGGCAAGGTTGACTCAATCTTTGATCCCTTCTTCGATAAATGAGTACCAAATTTGCTTGGGAACTGAACACTGGG
Organism: Trichonephila inaurata madagascariensis; assembly: GCA_019973955.1. Taxonomy (NCBI): domain Eukaryota; kingdom Metazoa; phylum Arthropoda; class Arachnida; order Araneae; family Nephilidae; genus Trichonephila; species Trichonephila inaurata. The sequence continues at coordinate 188,273 of BMAV01018986.1, forward strand.
GGTTTCACGTCAGACTGACCACTTGACCGAAACATCTGCTCATGAACCCCAGCGCCTAAGGTCACGTATACCGAGATAGGCACAGTAGGCCTTGGCCCTCATGGGCTGTCGCACCACTGAGTTCAGTTCAATATATATATATATATATATGATTACAAACTTACAGTTATTGTCCCCAATTAAATTATCTCGCTAAATAACAAAATAAAAATTTCAATTATTAATCATACCTAGTGTTCTCACACTTTAAGATATCGGAGTACCAATATCTATAAGTGAGCTTAATATTTCAAACTACTATTGGACCTATTTGATTAAAAAAAAAACTGTGCAAAAGTAATATTTGAAATTTACAATGAAACAGAGCAGTAAAAAAGATGCCAAATGCAAATGTTTTTGAAAAGAGAAATTTAAGTTAGAAATATTCCTCAGTTGTAATTCTCCAGTTTATTGTTGTAATGACTTTATTTTCGTTTCTTAATGCTTCAGAGCTATTTTACCCCTCATATTTAAATAACTTAAGATATATGCTATATAAGAATTGTGAATTGGATAGTTATATATGTCTTCAATTAAAAAAAAAAAGGGGGAGGGGGAAACCCCTCTGCATTTTAGTCCATATTGTTAATACGAATTCGTCATCACTATACATTCCTGATTATTGATTTTTATCATAATACATTCAAAGCTGCAATCGATTTTTTCGAATCTATCATTGCTTTTATTTCTTTAAGGTATTCGACTACCCTAAAATCATGATTTTTTTAAAAAAATTGACAAACATTTCTTATGATTTTATTTTATAGGCCATCTTATTATCTTTATAAAAATACCAAGTTTTTTATTTTCCATTCACTGGAAGAAAAACTACAAGTGTTATAGCAAAAGCAGATGTCATAACTTTACATAAGATGTCAAACATTAAAATGCGTTTTACTCGAAATGTGTGTGTGTGTTTTTTTTTTCGAAAAGCTCAAACGGAGACAGCGGTTGCTCAAAAAGTATTTAAAATAATTTGCCGAAATTTTGTGTGTATGTTCTGTATGACAGTAGAAGTGTTTTAACCTTCAGATTTATTATTCACTGTTTTATTATAAAATTTACAGTTCTTTATGTGAATATAATCACTATTTTTTTAAGCAATTTCATATAATAACTAAGATAAAGTGCTCTAGTTTTTGTAAAAATTAAAATATCTCTTACCCTGAAGGTCATTTCAAAAAGGAATAGGAAAGTAAAACATCAAAACTGAAAAAATGAGAATTTGTTCATTTACTATTTGTACAAAGCGGGCCCCATTTATGTAATTTTTTGTATATTTTTACCCATTTTTTCCCGATTTTAGTAGTAATAATTTTTTTCTCTTCTTAATTTATCCTTTTTTTCTTAAAATGTACTAAATAAATCTAAAAATAACAACAAAATCTCGATATCTCCATATTTTTAAAAAAAAAGTTCTCGCTAGTAGTCAGATACCTTAAGAAACAAGTGATTGGATTTAGGGGGAAGAAAAAATAATAATAATATAAAAAAAGGGGATCTGAGGAGGCTTCAAAGAAAGAAGCTTAACCGGTGAAGAAGTTACGATTGAATATTCCAATTTCCACCAACACGTGCGAATCATCTCAAAACTGTCAAGTACATGTCATTGCAACGATTAGGACAAAATGATTTCTGGCGGTATAGTTTTTTTTCCCCAGCAACTTCTCTTCTTTTATACATTCCCCCTACTTCATTCATTAATAACTTTTCATCTGTGAAATGAGGATTCCCACTGCGTGCTTAGAGATCTGCTTAAACTGTCTCATCCAGAGCGCTTCAGACCGCAAGACTGATTGTGCCACGCGTCAAAGGCAAGAAAAGGTGTGCCACTTGGTGAACTCTTCAACTAGGTAAGCCTCAAGAGGGGCTTGAATAATAAAAACACAGTGTTCAAGTGTTGCAGCCGTCATCCAGCGTCACACTTTCAAGAGTTGTTCCGAGTTAACCAGGTTTCTTTTTTTATATTATTATTTTATTTCTTTGTCGATGTTTCGTTTCCTTCTTCGGCAAGATCTGTCATTTGGTTCCGTACGCGCCAGAAACACGTTCTTTTCAATATCCACTTGAAGTTTTGTTGCTGTTACTTCTATTACAACAGTAAAATTGTGGTTAAACATAATTGTTACTGTTTTGTTTTTTTATAAATTGTTCCTTCAGGTAAGTTTTATGTGGGATATCGAGTGCCTTGTTTTGAAAGTGCTGTCGTCATCAAAATACTTCACGAAAACCGAAACAAACAGGAATAATAATATAAAATAAGTTATAACTGCATTTTTCGTGATTCTGTGTGAAGGTGTTAAAAGATTAAAATATAATCATTCATATATAATAACTATATACAATATTTCTCAGTTTTGCCTTTTTTTTTGGTTTTTTTTGTTTGTTTGTCCAAAATGTAAATGGAAAGCTCTATTGATAAAAAAGTTTTATTAAATGTTCAATTGTGAATTTTTAGGTCAAAGCAGTTGTGAAAAGATTTCAAATACAAACGGACTTAAAATTTCAATTCTAAATTATGTATATTAATTTATTTTCTTTATTGTAAAGCCTACTTTCACCGGTTATTTATTTATTCTTTAGCTGTCACATTTAACACTTTATTTGTTTTTTCAACACTTTCAAATGGCTGCGGTTACTTAGTGGTCATGGTTACGAATTTGTGGCCGGCGTTGTCGAGTCCTGATGGCACTGAAGACCCACCACAAAGAGGGGTTGACGCAAGTTAAATCTGTTGTGGCTCAAAGTTCTCACGTTTGAGTGGAGTGGAAGTCAGGAGAGTGGAGTGCCAGCACAGATGTTGTCCTCACCACTTGACTGCGGTTCAAAATTAGGAGGTCTGTCACCAATAGCCCTTGTATTGTTTCAGAAAGCAACGTTAATAAACACGCCTTCAACACTTTCAAATAATAGCAATTAATTTTTTACCAGCAAGTTTTTCAAAGCATCATTTTGAATATAATAAACATTATTTTACAGTTTAAATTTATTTTAATCCAAAGAGTTGCACATGCAATATTTTATTTTTAATGAAAATGTGTATAAAATATCAGAAATAAATGATTTTTTTTGTTTCTTTCTAAATATAATTTAATACATTTCCATCAATCTCTCTCTCTCTTTTGTATTTAAGTGAATCTAAATTTATTCCATTAAATCATCTTTAAATATATAACGATATACATTTATTGCAGCCATTGAACAAATAATGAAGGGTAGCTCTGTGCATGTAAAGATAAAATGCCAAATCAGTACTCAGCATCTCTTAACTGAATGCTACTTAAAACTTTTAACTACCTTTGTAACGTAATGGCTTGTATTTATATAGCCTTCGACTTGTTCGTTATAAAAATATAAATAGCCCATAATAATGTCTGCTATCGACAGCTTATCTTGGTGGCATATTCCCTTATTAACCATCTATAGCAACTATAAATTACGGGTCTATCATGATCATTACCTACCTGTTCATACATTAAGCATAAATTTCTCGAAGCCGTTGGATGACCTCTAAATTTGGAGCAATTACCATCTAAGAATGAAGCCCTGTACGAATCTCCAGCAGCATATAAAAACCCGTCAATTTTAAGTCAAACACCTCGCTGAAAGGAGCACGGGCTGTGTTGGACCTCACCCTTCGACCTCACCTTGTTTAGTTTCAGAATGAGGCTCAAATTATTTACCTTGCTCGGCAGTTTCGCAGAATTCTAGTTAAGTGCCATCTAACAAAAGGCCCACATGCCTCCCATTGCGAATTTACGGCCTGTTACACCAGAAAGGATTCAGGGAGTCAAAGCGTTCTTCTCGTGGGAGTGTTTAAACATTCAGTTATAGACTAAAAAGGAAAGTAGTAAGAATAAATAAGTAAATAAATAAGCCTTCTTAGAGGAAGGTGTCGCTCAAAGATTAAAAGTATGCGTCTTCTAATGGAAGGCGCGCTCTTTGAGGGTTCATTGTTACAACTCGATTTTCTTGCTGAGTCGCAAAGCGTGATGGAGTGTTTGCACGTGGCGCTGATTTATTGGATACGTTTATTAATGTCTGAATGGGATTAGTGAGGGGAAATACCGAGTCGTTATTTATGAATGCAGTTTGATCGTGTGGTAATTAGTTCACTTTTTTTTTCGCGTTTGGAATGCAAGTATTTTCTGCTGATGTTTGATTAAACGAGAAAGCACAGGCGTTAGACTTGATGAAAAGACGTGGATCAGACAAGAGGAAAAGTAAAAGAATTAAGTGAAAAAATACAATTTATGAGGTGATGAGCAGTAAGGTAAGAGAGTCAGAAAGTCGTGCTAGTGAGATTACATACTAGTTAATTATGTTTCCAAATACAAACCGATGGGTTTTATTTTTCCATGATTTTCTACAATTAAGATAGATAGTTGTTGCTATCGTAACTTAATTAATATAATTTTTCAATTCAACCAGTCTTCATGGGAACATGGGAACTTTTTATATAATTACTTATTCTTTGAGGGGATAATCAGCAGTACTTTACGAGTTATAAATAATTAAAGAAGCTTCAATAAACAAAAATATTTTTTTGTTTTACTATAAAAAATAAATTATTACCATCCCAATTCTCAAAAAAGTAAAGAGTAGAAGTAGTTAAACGTAAAATGATGTATAAATTTAATTTCTCAAACTCTTAAGGATGCGCAGGTTTGTCAGTTTCGAGGACCTTAGGGATTTTCTTTGATTCTCCAAAAATATGAAAATCTCCAATCTCCTCCAGGCAATCTCCAAAAATATGAAAACTAACTGCCCTGCAATACTTATTTTATTTATATGTATCAAAATATTGTTAGGAAGAAAGATAATAAAAGTCAAATAAACATTTTATTTTATTGCATGTCATAATATTGCTTTAACAATATTTAGGTTAATTTTTGTAACATGCAAGCCTTACGATTCAAAACTTTCATGATTTGATTGGTTTTAACTTTTCGATTCGGTAACATGCTTTGTAACGGGTCTATCCACGTTCTTCCTACTAATAGTCCTCTTGGGGAATAATAGGTCATTAAAAATTATTCTATTGAAAACTTCCCTCCGAAAAAGAAGATGTGATTATGCAAATCAAGACTTGTATATAAAGATGAAATTTTCGAGTTAGAAAACGTGAGGTCAGATTGCTAAAGGTTAGCAGTGATTGGTTAACGTGATTCTAGGTGAGAGCACTTCGTAGCTTATTTGATTAATATTAAGAGCGACGATTTGGTCAATTAATAGTTAAATTAGATTTGGTCGATTTGAATTAGAAGGTGTATTGCCTGGATGTAAGTGATCCGATTTATTGTTTATTCTTCTAGTATCTCTACTACCTCGCTCTCTGTTGCTCCTATATTTAACAATTGGTACATTTCTTAGTTTGGGTTGTTGAATTTGTGTCTTTGTTGAGAATTGTTAATAAATAGAGTTGCATATTGATTATGGCTAACCTTCCTTCTGACTTTCTCTCACTAATAGATGGCACGGGCCGTCCATTATGGCTTGACGGAAAAATTTGCTTACTAATAGTATATGTTAAATAAAACAAGCTTACTTTATTTTATTTTACAATATGACGATTTATAATTATTTTTGTCAAAACATAGAGAGGCTCAGTAGTTGATTTTTTAAAATTTATTTTAGAGATTTTATCAATATTGTACATGTGATAAAGTCAGATTATTTCAAAATAAATAGACGAAAAAGATTTCCTCTAGTAGTATTTTTAATTGAAACAAAACAAAAAAATGTGACCCTTGAAAGTGAAGAATAAATCTTTCATATAAAATCTTGTAGCTGACATTCAAATATCCAGAAAATGTCTTGTTATTAGAAAAATGATGATACTTCCCTGACTTTAAGTAGGTTTTGAATGAAATTAACTTACTCTGAAAGTTTATAAGTGAATACGTGGTGACGAGGACCGAATGAGGCTTGTTGGGCATTGATTGTTTCTGTAAGTTATATTGAGTAAAATTATCACACACACACACGATAAATGAAGAAATAAGCTATATTTTCATTTTTAATACTTTGATAATTAGAGATAAAACCTGTTGATTCCGAAAACTATGAGAGACGCTAAGTTTATTTATGTATCAAATGATTTAAGTTAAAAATATGCGTGTCACTAATTTATTTTGTAGTTTTTACTCTAAGTAATTATTTAGCCCTTTGACTGTAAGCTACGAGATATCTCGTTGTAAGCGTGTGTACCAAAACTGCAGGATACGAGATATCTCGTAGTTTGGGCTGAAATATTTTAGATTGATTACATATCACCATCTGAGTTATCAATTATTAGGAAGAATGAAAAATTTCTATAGTGCAAAAAACCTGTTAGTTATCACATTTCATTAATAAATTATAACTTAGATGATTTGATTATAACGTAATAATTATATATATATATGTAACGTCGTTAGCCGGTGTTGATTGTTTCTGAATAAGCGTAGAACTTCTGGTTGCATTTTACTCTTTTTTATTTTCACATGAAACATCAAAGGTGTTACGACAATACAGAAAGCATACGAACACACAAAGACATAAAGCTGCAGCTATTTACACATATTCAAGACGACGAGCTGGAGACAAAAACGGCGACGATTACATGATGAAAGCAAACAGACAAAGAAAGCGATCACAAAAGATTTTCGCTTTATATACCGGCAGTGACAATCGCGTGACTATTTTGTAGTAAGAGCTCTGATTGATTAAAATGGACGGGAAAGGGATATCCGATACTAGTTGATTACGATTATGATTAAAACGTTAGTTTTGAATCAAAGAATTAAAGCTTGTTTAAATATTATTAAAAAGGAGTTAATTAATAAGGATACCGGAGGAAATTATTACATATATATGTGTGTGTGTGTGTGTGAATGTAATCTAAAAATTAAAAAAAAAATGTATTGTTGTTGCTGTGTATGATAAGCTTTAAAGTAAGGGTCAATGCAAAGTGCTGTGTTGTTGGGACATACTGGACAAAAATATCTAGTTTTCTTATGTTTGTTTGTTTTTTACTCATTTGACATTGCTTTGTAGACATCCTTTTTTTCCCCTGCGGGATGAAGATGTTCTAAGTAATGAAAATCACAGTTGTATTTGCATTATAGTTGCTGCTTTCTCCTACGTTGCTGTAGTCGCCATCAAATAAATACATAATTACTGATTCCCTAAATTAACGCATCCTCTCTTTTTATTCTCTCTATTTCTTTGGTTATAGAATTTGTAAGCATCCTACAGGAAGATTTCGAAGTGGGGTAGAGCTATTTTCTTGTATTAATAGATGGTTTTCCTGTGGTCCGCTAATTATTACTTATCAGTTTTCATTCTTTTACGACTCTTTATAACTACCATCGCCTTATAGGTTTTTCCTAGCGGGGATCATTGCACGCATATATGAAAATCTGTCATAACATTATACTTCTAACTGTTTCCAGATGAAAACGAGTTTGTAAAATCAAGCAAAACGAAAAGAAAATCTTTGTTTATGAAGATCGTTATTGAAAAAAACCACTATGAGATAACTCGTAAGTGACACTCAGCTCAGGAATTTTATTCAGTGACGCCAGGCAACGAGTTATCTCGTAGTATTTTTTTTTTAATAAAAATTACTGTAAATGCTGTTATAATATTATATCGATAACTTAATATTATTACATTATGTAAAACTTTATGTTTTTTTTTAAATAAAACCTTGGCATCCAGGGCCAGACGCTCTAAATTGACCTGGCAGTCAATGGGTTAAGAATGCTAAACATATTGAAAGCTTTTTACTAAATATACTTCATTTTTTAGTAGTTTTATAGTTCTGAAGTGGTAGCCAATCCGGGGGACAGAACCCGCGACCTTCGGTTTTGTAAGCACGTTACATATCACTAGACCAAAATGTTCACTTTAGTCCGGAGGTTGTTACTGGCTTATATAGATGATATCGCTACACACTCCCCCACCATAAAGTCAGTGGATAGGCGAACAAACGATGTTGTTATTATGGTAAGCAGTTGTTGTAGTTAATTGGAGAAGTTGTGTCAAATGAGTCTGACGACTTTGCTGTGTCAAGTGAGTCTGACGAGTTTTTGGTTGCTCTTTTTGCGGGTAGATGGCGCTATGACAATTCAGAAGGTTGCGTGTTCAAATCACGTTTGGGTCACCAATGAAATGGTAGCCAATCTGGGAGACAGAACCGCGACCTTTGGTTCTATAAGCACGTAACATACCACTAGACCAAAATGATCACTTTAGTCCGGAGGTTGTTACTGGCTTATATAGATGATACTGCTACAATTTTTACATTAATATTCTCTTTCTTAGAAAATTGTATAACAACTACAGCATGCATTTATAAGATCTCTTAGATAAATATCTGAATAAAGCAATACATTTTTTGAAAGCAAAAAATAAACCAAATTATTTATAAAGTTGAGAGAAAAATTTGTCTTTGAAAACTGATAAAAAAAAAAGATATTTTTTACAGAATTTGATTGGAAACGAGATGTATAAAAATATTTTTTTTAAAGTTCACAGTTTTGCTTTAAAATTTGAATGATTTAGAACAATTACTAAGCAGTACGGTTAGTTTAAGAGTATTAATAGAATGGTCAGTGTCACAAACAGCTCCGAAATTATTAACATCTACTTAAAATTGCGTACATAACTCTTCTTTTACAAATTTTAAGCCGCAGATGTTATACTATTTCAACCATATGCTATATCAAAACCAATTAATTCGCATCTGCTCATCGAAACCCTTCCAATCAATGCATTTTCGGTTAATCTACGGTTGGCACAATCACCAAAGTCTCAAACTAGCGTTGCTCAGATGATGAACTTTTCGCTACAATTAACTTTTACCCGAATTATCACTGAAAATATCAAAATATTCCAATCTTAAGAGTCAAAAAAATGAAGAATCTTCAAGTAATTTCATACAAAACAATATGTAATACATTCAAAAACTGCGCATATACTCATTATTCATTATGAGTCGGTAGTTATTTGCGCATGCCGATAAAATTTGCAGTATAAAAAGCTCATTACTCCCGATTGGCCCACATCCCGGCTTTCGGTAGCCTTTGTATGAACGTAATAAAAGTAACGTACGTTGTCTGATAAGGGGAGAGAAGGGTGAAGAAAGTCCCGCCTCTTTCCATCAACGTCCAGGGATGTATAACTGAAAGAAGAAAAGAAAAAGTTAAATTAGAAATGATCTTATAACGCAGGTGCGTCCTGATTACTGAAGCAACTCGGAGGTCAGTAGGGGTCAAATAATTTCTGGGTCCAATGAGAGTAAGTGGCAGGGTTTTTAGTCACTCAAAATCGATGGTTAAGACTTTGTGTTTGAGATGTTTATGTTCCAAGGGAAGTCTTTGTTCGTTCTTTTTTTTATGATATTGAGTTGCAGTTGAGGTTTATGTGATAAATAGAATAGATTACTTTTAGATCGCTGTCATTGAACGGAGAAGTAGGAATGATAGGTGTACGTCAATTTCATAAGTTTTGTGCTTTTTTTTGTTTTGTTTTTGTTTTTATCCCGTATCACAGTGCTTCTCAAACTATCTATACTTGAAACCCAATTTTCAACCAAAATTTTCATCGCGCCCCCCTTCCATACAATAACAATGTATTGAATTCAATAATACTATGCTTTGACCCTACAGATACACAATACGACTTTAATTATAAACCACACAAAATATCAAGATATAAGTATTAAATTTTGTATATAGTTTTATGACATGCCCATAAGGTCACTGGTAATTATTAAACTTGTTCTCAACTTAGTATTGTTAAATTAATTATAAAATACTTTGTGCAGTATACTGATACATTTATAAGTGTATTATATCGGTGTAAATGTGCATTTTATTTTTTATATGTCAGAATGTATTTTGTTTTGCTTCCTTTCAGTAAATTAATAATTTTTTTAAAAATAATCTTTGGTTTTCGACTTTTTGATATACTCGCTCCCCCTTGTAGTGTTATCATGCCCCCCTTGGAGGGAGCACCGCACAGTTTGAGAAACACTGCCGTATCAGTTTCTTGAAGTTATTAATAATTTATGATTTATAAATGTAAAAATTATGATCATTAGAAGCATGGACATCCTTTAAAGAACCATTCCAATAATCATGCAAAAAAGCTGAAGTATAAAAATTAAAATATCGTATAAGTTAGTATCTAGTACTAAATAAAAGTTGCGAGACGTTGAGTATAAAATATGGCAGAAAAGACTCGAAAACTATAGTTTTCACAGCAAAAACGATATTCATCATAAAATTTGATTCTAAAAATAGTTAAGAAAGCTAATACAGCAAATAGACGAATTTTAAATAATATTAATTGCTCTACAAAAACCAAATGAGTAGTTAAGCTATTTCGAGTATGATAGTTACTGGGGGATCCTGATGGTTTTGATAAAAATTTTCTTAGTCACAATAAATTATTTTCATGGAACCGGAAGCTTGAAAAAGAGCGTGTACTTATTACATACTTTTATCGTCCATATTAAAGTCACTGAATATCACTCCTTATGTAAGTGATACAATTAAAATTCTTATTTATAGTATACAATGACATGCCAAATTAATGTGGACAGTCATATATTTTCATAATTTGACCTTTTAAGAACGTTAAACGCAATTAAAAATGTTTCAAATGATACCAGACTGTACTTTCCATGTAAATTAATTTTATTTTATATACATATCTATTCATTTTTAATTTTGGGAGTCAATTTACTTGAAATAATTATCTCTTTGACTTCGGTATTAACATTAATACTTCTGCAAGGATACTTCAGGTGTTTCTAAAACAATTGTTAGCAAAATAAAAGTTAATTTGTATAAAAATGTGACATTTTCCCCTAAAACGAAAAGGAAATTGTAGGTGGAAAAGAATAACAGTGCCTCTTTCTTACATAACATAAAGGAATATATTTTTAGAAAACAGAAAAAAGTGCTGCAATTCTAAAATAATTGTTTAAAGAAGCTGGAATGTGATTTCGAAGGGAAAGAAAAACATCGAAAGACGGCTGGCAGACGAAAAATTGTCAAGACGTCCACGATCGAAATTTTCTGAAGCAACGAAGAAACGTCTTGCCTGGACTCGAAAACCTTACTACATGGGTTGAAGACTAGAATAAAGTAAGCTATTAAGATTATTGTATTTTTATTTGTCTTAGACTTTCAACCATTAACAGTTTTATTTCGTAAATTTCAGATGTGCTTTTCAAGCAAGTCCACGTTCGAAATTCTGGCGGATAATTTCTGGCAGAAATTATAAGCATGTAATTTCCCCAGATTTGTTCATTCTGGAATAAAGTTTTACTTTGATTGCATTGTTGAAAGGGTAAAGTATTCCATCAAAGTTACGGTGTGGTCTGTAACCAATTCTAAGGGAAGTTAGACGTTTTCATGCCGTACAAAGGATCATGAGGTAAGACCAATACAGAGAAGTATTGTGAATTCACTTGATGTGTGCCCCAGCTTCGAGAATGGTTTCCAAATTGCAAAGATTTCATTTTATATATGATTCAGCGTCTTGTAATAAGCAAGGAGTATTATAATCCTTTAGTAGACAGTAATAACCCAGTTATACTTTGTCCGGCAGTAATTCTGATCGAAAATTAATGCAAAATCACAAAACGAGAAATTTCCACAGAAACCATAACAGCTGTACGACAATTAATAGAAAACTTAATAAATGTACGGCATCGCCATTCCCAATTAAAAGAATGAGTAAAACAGTGAATGGAAAGCATGTCCATACGCTTTAAAGCTTTGATAGCGACTAAGTAAATGGGATCAAATATTAAAGCAGTATAGTATTGATTACGCTGCACTATATTTTTAATTATTTTTATTGTATTTTCTAAACTGAATGCATCTCAGAAATGATTACAGAGAAATATGCCAAGAGAGAGAAGGACAGTTGGTAAGAAATTTTTACAAATTTTCTTACTAATATATCAACTTATAAATTTTTATAAGTGTCCGCACTAATTTGGCAATCCATTGTATAATATGGAAATTTCTTTATCATCTTAAAAATGAGTTACACAGTTGATATGTTGTACATGATCTATTTTTTAGAACAATATTTTATGCCTTTACTTAAAATAATACTCTAGGCAACACAGAGCTTTTTTACAAGCTTTTATTTAACTTGCAATGTAATTTGTTCGGGTGGAATCTTGCAACTCAATTTTGAAGCTGATGTCTTCAATCGATTGAGCTGAAATTTTGTATACACATTTAGTTTGGATGACAATGCATGTTTTGACTATGTATATACCGATATCTCAATTAATTAAAAAGATATTAATTAAAAACCTTTTTCCCCAGTTAGATTTTATTCTGCCGAGCAGCTTATCGGATTGAGCTTAAAGAAGTTCCGATTTTCCGACCTTTTTTAAAAAGACCATCTTATTCTTTCTATCAAACTGAGACAAAAAATAATTACATGTAATCGGAAGGATCATTTATTATTCTTTTTAGTGCATTTAAATAAAAGCTTGTTTTTTAAAAAGTATTTTTACTTTTAATTTTTTTATTAAATGCTGTATCAACAAGCTGTCGTTTACAACCTTTTGTTGGTAGCTTATATTTAGATACATTGGTGTGCAAAACTTCCGCAACAGATGTTTTTTTTTCTTTCTGTAACTCAACGAGAAATCATCTGAGAGACATGAAATTCAGAAAGGAGAGACTGCATTTTGTACTTAAGCGATGACGGAAGCATAGTTGTACAAAAATGAATTCAATGCGTATAGTATGGAATCAAACAAAAAAGGCTTTATTGAATTCATAGTATTGTTACACACGATTGTCTGTCCAAGAGGAAGAACAACGAGCAGATCTTCCTTCGTATGATATATGCTCTTCCCTAATTGCAGTGCTTGCTTCACACCGTTTCTCCATACTCAGCATCAGTTTGTCCAATAGTTCTTGAGGTAAGAGTGCCCATTCCTCAATCACCATCTGTTTCAGTTGTTGGGTGTTCCTCGGAGGATGTAATCACGCCACAAGGCATCTCTGCAAAGCATCCCACACATGTTCTGTGGGATTTAAATCAGGAGTGAATGCTAAACAATCCATTCTAGAGATGTCTTTACTTTTTAGTCCGTTCAGTTTTGCTCCTGACATTTGCATACTCATCCCCTTTCTTCTGAACTGCGAGTTCATTGTATTGATCGCAATAACCCATTTTCTGCAATTTCATGGCTATCTGCTTAAAAAGTACATTGTTGCTTAAGTTTTGCACACCGGTGTAAAATAGTACATTAAATTCTTTTCAGGGTTGTATAAGTTACTTAACAAGGCAGTATAAATTACTTGTTTATACTTTTTAAGCTTCTTATAATAATCAAGATAATAGAAATCTGCATTATTTAGTAAAGTATGAACCTTCAAACTAAACCATTATGGATAATCTGCTAATCTTATTTCATTAAAAATAGACCCCTTTTAGGGGCGTAATTTTTAAAAAACTCAAGTGATCTCCTTTAATCAATTACTCGGCTGAGTTAAAATTTTAGAAATGTGCTTAAATACTGTCAAATCCATGTGATGGGAAAATTTTCAACAGATACAGGAATAATACTATATTTAGAATCGAGGTGTTACTTATTATCATTAAATAATGTTTTCTTTAATACTATCCCCTTTTAACAATTACTCACATTTCTTATGTTTTGAATTCAATTTAAAAATTGCCTTTGATTTTAATATATATGGAGAAAGCTATTTTAATATTCTTTCTAAAAAGTATTGTAGTTTTTAAATTTTATGTTTTTCTCATTAGATAAAAATTTACCCCTAGTTATTATTTAGATTTGCGTCATTATTTGCCCCTAGTTATTATTTAGATTTGAAAAAAAGATAACCATCAATTACTCTAACTGATGGTTATCTGTTGATTATCTGTTTCTTTATCTATCGCATAAGGTTAAAATTGCATATTTATTTTCTAAAGTGTTTTCTTTTTTATTAAAAACGTAAACAATTTCCAAGTACCACAAAGTATCCCACGGGGCATACAGAAATAAGTATGAAACACGTTTAAAAAAAATAAAAATAAAAAAAAAATAAAAGTTATGAAGGCTTACAGTTATTCTCGGTGAATTTACGTTACAGTTAATTTACAATGAATTTACAAAAAGTGTCGAAAGCATTTTTGTTAGAAATAAGCTGGTAAATTAATTCCACGATTCCAACATTCTTTCTCTCATGACCTTATAAAAATTATGTAGAGATGTTAACAGTCATGTCAGTTTTGAACTCTGTGTCAGTCTTTGCAAAAAAATCGGCCTGCTCATTTTCAAAAACGTCCGTGTGTCCACGAACAAATGCAAAAGCAACCGAGATGTTTATCTTTTATGTTTTTGAGTCGCTTTTGGATCTCGACGATTATCTTGGAAGAAGAAATACACTTCAGAGAATCCAAGGATGGAAGAAAATCGGTATAAAGGAGATAGTCTGAGACGACACTATTTTGTCCAATGATCCATTTGATGGCGCAGTTTGAGCATAAAATTTAGCTACAAAAGCTGTGCATTCATAACGAATTCTAAATTGAAAGTACTAGGATTCAATACCATTTCTGATGACAACAAATGTGAAAGCAACTCTGTCATCATTTTTACTGCCACCAGTATAGCAAGTAAAAAATTTAATTATTCTAAAAAAAGAAATTTAATTTCGAACTTGACAAATCAAAGATATATTTTGTTACAAGATAGAGCTTTGCCTTATGTATATATATGATTTACAAATACATATACATTCCTTTTTTATGTTCTGTATAGGATTAATTGATTTATTCTAGTAAGAAGAAAATAAAATATATTTTATTTATAATTATAATCAAAGATTTAAAAACAAATGTCATTTTTATTTATTTTATAACTCTTTTACTTTCGACGTCTTTTTTTTCAGTGTTTTTCGCTTTAATAGCGATGTATCACCTCTATAAAGCTGGGTGAAGTAACTTATGTATATATATATATAGTAATTACATATTTTTATTTAAAACCATAG
The DNA here is from genome assembly GCA_019973955.1 of Trichonephila inaurata madagascariensis. NCBI lineage: Eukaryota > Metazoa > Arthropoda > Arachnida > Araneae > Nephilidae > Trichonephila > Trichonephila inaurata. Next base: position 203,347 of record BMAV01018986.1, read on the forward strand.
TCTTACATATTAAAATACTGATTGAAACACCTGCTTCAAGCTGGCTAACCAAAGCTAATTCATTCAGTTCGATCGAACAAAGCAATCACGCATCCTTTTTAAGATCTGCTATGAGCTATATACAAGGGTACCCACATACTTTTTTACCCTCACCTGGTGATGGCTTATAATCAGCGTTCTTTCCTTTATACATCTATCACATCTTGTCTACGCTGTGAGAGTTATGCATCTGTAGAAATCCTCTGTTTCATTAACGTCTTTCCCTGACAAGCGCCTACGACTTTTCATCTATATAGATTATCCGCAGTGATAAAAGTTGTTACTCTTCTTTCTCATTTTTACTGCTCGAAAAATAAAAGAATAAAAAGCGAGCTTCTTCCACTGTGTAAGACTGAGGAGAAAAAATAATAATGAAAAAGGAACAAGCAAAACAGAGGTATATCCTCAGCGGGCGTCAAGTCGGAATTCAATCAAGTAATCCTGTTGTGATACCGGTGGACAAGCCATCGAGTATGTCTGAGGGGTTTAGGTGGATACTTTGGAGGATTACTGGGGAAGTTAATGACATAACGATAAATCACATTGTACTTGGACAACACCTTAAATAGGAGACGGTAGCTGAAGCTTTCAATACGTGATTAAATTTACTTCACGGAGCATTTTTCGAAGCTTTAAATCGAAAGAAAACTGTAAAAAGATCTAATTATTTTTAAAACTATTCTTAAAAATGAAAAATGCAGCAAAAATTGATTAACATTAGTATAAAAATATGATTACAGCAAGTTACTCCAATTAGCAGCTACCAGCCTTAGAATGTACTGGATATCCCTTGATTTTATAGTGAGGTATATGTTTTTATGTACCTGTCATCTGTTTGTTATTCAAAATTGTGAGCTGTTAATAAAAACATATATCTTATAGATCCTGCAGTATAAGAAGAGAGAGATAATACAAAGAAGTAAATCTTGTTTTTGGCACCATTTTCTTATAGTCAGATCCTTTTTTATAACAAAATATTTAACTGCCCCACTAATTATGAATAATTTGCATGAAAGGTTGTCTTATATCAGGGGTAGCCGAGTGGTATAGGTATCGGATCATGGCTGGCTTTGTCACGAGTTCGAGCCCAGTACCACTAAAGACCTGCCGTGTAGGGCAGCAATGAACACTAAATCTGTCGAGAGATCAAACGTCGTCCCGTTGGTGTGGTGTGGTAGTTAGGAGAGGGGGTTACCAGCTCAGGTGTCGTCCACGTCACTTGACCATGGTTCAAAATTACGTGGTCCGTCGCCAAAAGCCCTCGTGTAGCTCAACAGTGCGACGTTAATATTCATTCCTTCATTTATATCAGGGGTCGGCAACCTATGGCAAGCGGTACACAGTTCTCAGTGGCACTCTACACTACTCCGCAGGTTTCTCAGTATTTAAGTGGATGGAAGTTGATAAATTTGGGATAGACCTTATTTGGCAAATATTTTCGGAATACGGACATTACGGAATTACGAAAAAAACTGAAAGATAACTCCAAAGTTAAATTTAAAGCTATTTTGTAAATTATTGAATGTCATTGCCGGAGAAATTTAATTGTTTGAAGAGAGAAAATTGTATGTACTCTGCTTTGCGCTTTTGCTTCTACATATCTAAGTAAAAAATATTTAATTACACGAAAAATATTTCCAGTGCGCAAATAAATTGTTTAACAACAATACTCAGAATCGTGTCAATTTGAGAGTATCAAATTATACCACTGATTTTGAGATATGAAAATATAGCGTTGCAAGCATTAGGTTCTTTTATTTTTTATTTAACTATAATCAAAGGAAATATTTATATTTTATGTTATGTATTTCTTATATTAATGAATATGTTTAAAAGTATTTAATATATGCCCAATTTTAATTATTTTTATTTTTGTTGAAGAAATAAACACATTTTATGCGTTTTTTATTTTAATGTTAAGAAATATCTTTCAATGATGCAAAATTAATGTATATTAAAACTGAAAATCTGGGTTATTGGCATCTATACTCTAAATCTGCATGCATTATCGCGGGAATCGAAATGTTTCAAGCATGTTTTATTGTGTGGCACGCTGAATCATATTGGTACATTGATTTGGCACGACAGAGCTTAAAGGTTGCTGAGTTCTGTTTTATATTTTGATAAAAGTTTCACAATTATGTTTTGTTAGAATGCATTTTAAGTTTTGATATATAAAATACTTAGTATATTGTAGTATCACAAATTTTCATTTTAATTAATTTAAATATTATTAACAATGATAATTGTTTATAATTGCAATAATTAGTTAAAGATATTGTATAATAGCTGAGCAAAATATGAAAATTGTTTAAATGTTTCAACGTTTTTCCTCTTGAAGAAAATCTAAATTATCTAAATCTTCATCTCTGAAACTGAAAAGTGTGTCTTCTTTATGAAGAAATGTCCAGCTTTTTTTTTTTTTTTTTTTTTTTTTTTTTTTGTAGAAATTTTAAGTTAGTTATATACATTTATGTGTTGGAAACATTTGCCACAAAATTTAGTAGGTTTACTGTTAAGTTGAAAATTATAAGTCAGATATTTGATAATTTCTGCAGTTATCATTTCTTAAAGAATAATTCGAAAAGTTATCACATGAATATCTAAATATTTTGCTTCAAAACTATCTCAAAGTTGAGAAGTTATCTTCGTAATTTGATGTGTTAGCAAGAAAAATATTCCAACTCTCCTTCTATAAAAGAAACAGTTTAAAGTATATAAAGCGCTTTTCTTCAACTGACTTGCCGAAAACGGATTAATATGAGGAGAAATTAACTGTAGCTACATTATTATTCTTACAAATATTTTTATTAAGTGCCTCTTTTCTGTATTTGAAGTTTAAATGTTTATATAATTCATCCAAAACGGGTTGAAAAGAGATTTTACTTTTTTTTTTTACAATTTTCACACTAGTTACTAGTTACTTGTCATGACTAGTCATTAGTCATTTCTCCAATTCAGTGTCAACGACATATTTGCGAACAGTGTTAAAAATGTTGTTTTCTTTTGAATATTTCACAAATTCAATAAAACAAGTACCACTACGAGTCTTTAAATTTATTCAAATGTAGCATAAGTTAATGGAATGAAAATAATATATCTTTTCGTATAGAAAAGTTGATTCTTTTTCTACTTGGGTCTCATAATATGGTTTTATTTTTTTTCAGCATTTCGTATTTGTTTGTATTCGTTTTATTATTCCTTAACAATGTCTCATCATATATTTATTTCATATTTCTATGTATATAAAAGCTAATTTAACTTAAATTAAATCTTTGTACATTGTATGAGTATAACTTGAAGTTAGTTAAAGTTTAACATAATTTTGTATAGGTTATATATATACTTTGTGATTTGAATTTATTAAAAATAAATTCTGTACATTACAACATAACTAGAGTCTCTATAGTGTGAAATAAATTTCTAGCTTAATTTATGATTTTTATCAAAACTTTATGAACTATTATTTAAGGAAATTATAGCGTAGTCTATTTGTAGCAAATTTTTGCTTGCATGTTGAAGTAATTTCGTCTTAAAATCAGTATCTGGTATCAGTAATTTTATGCATGTAATATTTAAGAAAACATGCCATTTTCTGCTCTTTTCATTTACTAGTATCAATACGAATTGATACAACTAGCGCAATACGTTAAGTTTTAAAATGAGATATGTGTCATTTAAAAATGATGCAAATCATTGGAAGTCCTTTCCAATATTAAAAGTTAAGCGATTTCTATATTTATAGATTTGAATTTATTTTATTTGAAAAATATTTTATAAATGTTTTAAGAATTTACCATATAAAGATACACAGGAAAAAAAAATGCTGTTTTTTAAGAAAATTAACAAATGTTGCTTGTAGATACATTGATTAGTTGACTGAAATGCATATCTTGTCATTGAATTTTATAATTAATTCAAAATAAGTTTTAAGTGTAAAAATAACAATGATATATATATATATATATATATATATATATATTAAATAATGTAATTATCTTTTAAAATTAAATTAAATTCAGAAAATTTAAAATTTTAAGTTTTTTAAAATTAAAAGTCGTTTTGTTTTATTTTACAGATGGTGAAAGACTTTTTCAGCTATTTTTTAAAGCAAATGTACTAAGCACAGCTTCAAAAGTAAATATATTGCTATAAATTAAAACCGTCTTGTGAATCCTTTTAAAAAATTTCACTAGATTTACATAATCTCTTTACGAAAAATCTACTTTGTACAAAGTGAACACAAATGCAAATTTCTAATCACATTTGGTTGATACTATTAAGTACAAGAAAAATTTAAAAAGTCCAGTAAGAGACAACGTTATATAAGCAGAAATATGAAACGAAATTTTAATTACTTCATTTATTGTTAAAAATAAATCTTTTTGTGTGAACTAGCAAACTTAAATTTTCCTAATTATAAAATATACCTGACTTTTTTTTTATGAATGATATACATAACTCACTTAAATATTCTCTCAACTTACTTAAATAATAGTATACATACTTGAATAATACTGAGTATATAACTAATTAATAATTAATAATATAACTCATTAAAATTAAATTGACACTGTAATGAAAACAATTCTTAAAATATTAAAATGCCCTATGGTTTTTTTCTAAATTCAGATATCAAACACGGTTCATTATTTTCATATATATAAGAAACATTGATTATTTTCAAATTAGACAAACATGTCAGTCACTACATGGTTAAATTTTCCCATTAATCTATATTTCATCATTTCTTCCTTTTTGTTAATATAAAAAAAGTGATCGGTTTTGAGAATTGCGGCTTTGAGTGATAACTCTGATCGATCATTTGTTGCTATTTTTTATTGAGGAATTCAATGCCACGCTACCTTATTATTACCCACTATCTCCCTTTCGTCATTCAATTGGCACGAGTTTGGGATACTTTTCCAAAACCGCTTTTAAACTCGATTGATTCAGATTAACGTTATCTGTAAAAAACGAGAAACGGTTCATAAAAAAAATGAAGGGTAAAGAGGGGGAAAAAAATTAAGTTTCGTGGTGTGGGTTTCAGAACGAAGCGTCGTTTTTGTTACTCATAACTTCTAACCATCAACGGTTATTAACATTTCATAATCTATCAGTTCTCGGTTTAATCGGTGAGCTTGGGTGACGCGTATACTTAAAATTCGATATAGATAGGAAAGAGGCAACTGCGTCGTCAAATTATGTCCAATTATGAGATCTTGGAAGTTTACGATAGATTAGAGCAAAAAAGGAAAATAAAGAACTACAAAAAAATCGAGATAAAACGTCTTTGAACCGAGCAAGGAAACGCTTTTAGGTAATTATGACTTTTTAACGTTGTGGTTTCTTGGCATGGTATATAACGACTGCAGGTGACTATTAATGTCAGATTGGGCTCGTATAAAAGCAACAACGGGGTTGATTACTAAGTGCCACATGGAAAGGTTGATTCGCCTTTTTCGAGTTATGAAGTTTCAGCACGAATTTCTTCTTTAATGTGTATAATTTTTCTTCTTTTACATGTACATCTTTTTCTTTCTTTATCTTTAAAAAAAGACTTTTTTTGCCTGTTTAATTTACGTTATTTTCTGCGTTTCTGACAATTTCACATACATGGATAAAGTATCTTTTTTTTAAAAAAAAAACAACAACATTTGGATTTAAAGAGTTCGAAATCTTAGAATTCTGAACATACAAAAAATAATAAAAAACTAATGAAATTCTCTGGAAATACTTTCTTATGCCACTTAAATGGCTTATAGAGATTCTAGATTTATGCCATTTGGCATATTTAACGGTTTTAATTTCCGTTCATTCTTGTGACTACAATAGTCGAATGGCCATGGTCATGAACTGGTGTCGAGCTGTGGGTTCGAAACTTAGTTCCACTAAAACCCTGTCTTATAGAAGAGCTGATTCACGTTAAATCTGTCGAGGCTCAAAGTTTTCCCATTGGCGTGGAGTGGAAGTTCGGAGGGGTGGGTGTCAGCTCATGTGTCGTCTTCCGTCACTTGACCATGGTTGAAAATTGCGAGGTTCATCACCAAAAGTGCGACATAAATTAAAATCAAATCAAACCCGATTATGCATTAGCCTTTCATCAATGCTTATCTTGGATTTTAATGTGTGCAACCTCTAGAGTTACCTAACTTAAAAATCGGGTTGATGGTATTGCTACCAATAAAAATATTAATTTGGGGGAATAATTAAACAGAGAGAGAGATGCTTACTTTTTTTTTTATTAAAACTCTAATATTTCCTTCATGAGAGTATACCATAAAAAATTTATTAAAAATCATAACAAATAATGTGCGATTCATTCTTTTCATTTTCTTTGTAGAAACATGTTTCTCTGCTCCCTCCCCACCTTCCTTCTCTTATAAAACTTCCTGTAAATCTTAAAAAATAGAATTTTGTAAGCAGAATTGGGTGAGTTTACTCATGAACGCAATTTATGACTTGTGTTTTAATGCTTTTAAGTAAAACTCTTAAATTTAGAACGAATGATGCAAAAAACACCGAAATATTAATCTTCAAGTATAAAATAGCCTCATTAAATATAATAAATATAACATTAATATTGAAACTTAATCCTTCTAAAAACCTTCGGAGTAAAGCTGCCATAACTGTCTTGCTGAGAAATACAATACGGCGACAGAATTAAAAAATCACTTGATATAAGACGCTATACTTCTTTTGTAAGTTCTCCACTATAATCTATGTTTTATGCAAGAAGTATTCCCTACTTTACAATCAGGATAGATCTAGAGAATTTTATCTTTCTGTGGATCTACTATGGATTATATCAGTGTGGTTTGAAGTAAATTAAAAAATTCATGCTCATCTCCCATAAATGATAGATTTCATATAAATCAACAACAATTGTGTGAACTACACTTGTCCCTCTTCAAACCTTTACAGACTTTTGGTAGAGCAAAACTAATATGCAACGGCGAAGAACAAATAGCTATAATTTTACGAACAATCACCGAATTTTAATGAGATTTCAACACCTTCTGTGCATCTTGAACTTTCTGAGATCTATCCGCAATCACCAATTTTAGTTTATCTCAGATCCCCATCACACAAAAGCTCATGTTGATGTCCATCCCCCCAAACTTAATTATACCAGTTCGCATTTCTTTTTGATGAGAAGCTATGCTCGCATACAGATCGGTAATTTTTTTTATATACAAAGCTTTACCCCAATGTGGTCATCATAACAGCTTCTTTTGCTTCAATAATGATAACTGGGCCGACTGGATTGCAACAGCTCGTTCAGTATCATCATTATTATAATTATAATGCAAACGCCTTGCTATTGACACAGGTGTACAACAGCGCGCTGTAGAGATCTACGTTTTCGTAAGTGGTTGTAACTTTTGAACCACCCTCCTACCTTCTACGGCATGATTTCGGACGATTGGATGTTGCCTCAGGGGTGCAGAGTTTGGCAAATGCTTCAAACTGGGCTAATTTGGACCAACGTGTGCGTCAAATTAGCTGTACTCTTTATTTTTTTTTCTGTGATTATTGCTTTTTGTACATTTTAATCATCTGACGTTGGAGAGGGGGTTTATCTGTAGGAAGTTTGCCTTCATGTTTTCGTCTTTTTTGAATGTAAGACTTCGTTTTAGTGAAACAGATTTTGTGTGAAGTTTCATTGTTTAAACCAGAGGTTCCCAGATTTTCTTGTCTTTTAGACCTTGCCATGTTTTTCGGTTTTGGATACTCTCCTGCTTACGCAATATTGAATTTTTGCAAATTTATCAACTTAAATATGTTTTTGACAGCTGGTACAGAGCTACTTTAAAAATTTTTAATTTCTAACGGTAGTGAAGTATAGTGTTTAAATCTTAAAAAACACATATTAGTGTTAAATTAAAATTTAGTTAATACATAAATTAATTTATCAACAAGCAAATGTTTATTATGGGAGGGATGAATCTGATGCTTCAATGACTAATTTTCAACATTTGGCAACAATCTTGTCAGGTTTAACCCTAAATTTCCTCTGTTAGTAATGTGTGTGTCCAGGCTTTTTCTTCCTTTCTTCTTTTTTATTTTGTAGATTGGCAACAGAGCTGAAACTAGCAATTAAAAACTTTCTCATTATACTCCATAATTCGAATTAAATAACAGGTATGTGTGTGCGTGTCTGCTTAAGGTATCCGAATTACGTTCGGAACCATGATTTTAAAAAAGCACATAAATGTATAATTTTCATATTTAGTGTCACTTAGATTAGAATACATGTATAAAATTGTTTTAAGGACATTATGACAAAAAAAATGATTTAAATACAATATTTTGGCAAAAAATTAACTTAGAATAACCTTTTTTCCAAATGTTCTCCTTTTGTAAGAAATGCTTCTATTGTATTAATATTTTGCCTGTATATAGCTCATACCTCTGTACAGAGGCTCAACTATGATTTTTGAAAAATTCAAATTATTTTCAGAGTGACAACCATTTGAAATAATTATCGACGTATTTTCTTAAAATTTCTCCCTTCTGTTTTCGTAAAACACAGATAAACCAACTTCCGAGTTATGCATTTCAAAAATTCTAGTTGAGCCTCTGTACAGAGGTCTGATCTGAATACAGGCAAAATATTAATACAATAGAAGCATTTTTTACGAAAGGAGAACATTTGGAAAAAAGGTTATTCTAAGTTAATTTTTTGCCAAAATATTGTATATTTAAATAATATTTTGTCATAATGTCCTTATAAAACAATTTTATACAAGTATTCTAATCTAAGTGACACTAAATATCATAAATATTATCCATTTACACGCTTTTGCAAAATCACGGTTCCGAACGTAGTCGGATACCTTAAAACCAAAATTGCTGACATCCGTTTCTAAACTTTAAGATCTCTGTTACTGCCTATTCCGATTGATTGAATATTAACGTCGCACTGTTCAGCTACACGAGGGCTTTTGGCGACGGACCTTGTAATTTTGAACCATGGTCGTCAAGTGACGTGGATGACACCTGAGCTGGCACCCCCTCTCCTAACTACCACACCAACGGGAGGAAGTTTCAGCTCTCGACAGATTTAACGTGCTTCGCTGCCCTGCGCGGCGGGTCTTTAGTGGTACTGGGCTCAAACTCATGACATGCCTGCCTTGATCCGATACCTTGACCACTGGGCTACCGTAGCCCTACTTAATTCTGGCAAGAATGGTCCTTGTTTTAATAAAATTTATGTTGCCACCTTATATAACTGCAAATGAACCTCATTAAATTTAGTAAATATATAAACCTGTTATATATATAAATAGGTAAAATCTGGTTTCCATTAGATTAAAATTTCTTTTAAAATTAAATTCGCGATCTTGTATAATGAGAGCCTTTATCGTAGACCCCCATTTAAAGCTCATGGACCCCACAATGGCTTAACATACATCCCCACAGCCCCCGCGTCGTGGGGGGGGCAGGGTTCTAGGGGGCCCAAAGCCTGACTGCCGCCAAGTACCTACTCTTCGTAAAATCCAACTTGGGGGGGGGGGGACAAAAACTGAGTTGCCAAGGGCCCCCAAAAATTCCCGTTATCCCCATTGGACCCCCAAATTATTTTTTTGCTGTCGTGGACCCCTGGGGGTCGATATAGACCACTTCGGAAATCACTGGTTTGATTATTGAATATTCTAACACTATTTTTTTTTTTTAAAAAAAAAACAGCTAATTATGAAAATTAACGATCAAGGAATAGATCGAAAGATATCTATTCTCATGAATAATTGGACTTTTAACTAGCGCTTCGTTTAAATTTAAATGCTGAGTATAATAAGAAAATTTATACAATTTATTGGGATCATCTTCGATTAAATAGAAAAAGCTTTGAATTGATGTGACCGTGGTAACAGAGAGGTCACGGTCGTGAAGTCTCGTGGCCATTATTATTTCTGTCGAATCATGAATTACTAGTCCTGGTGTCACTAAAGACTCACCACGTACAGGGACGACTTAAGGTTTACAACATAATAACTTATAGCTACTATTTTCTATTAAATAATCAATCAAAATTACTTCGTTAAAAATAATATTTAGAGAATTAATCATAAGCAATAAGCTGGATTTTTCGTACAAAAAATACTTGTGTTTTGATCGAAATAGAACAAAATAAATGTTAAAAATTCCAGGAATGCTCAGATTTATTTTGATTTTATGACTAGAAAGTTGTTTATATAAAAAATAATAAAATTTCCGATAAAAATTACTATTCTGGATATGCAGACTAAAATTTTAATTAATAAATGTATACCAGATATATTTGATTTATTTTTATATTTCTTTAAAAAAAAATTCAGTCTTTATTCTTAAGTCACTAATTAAATAACGCTTAAAATATATATAACATAATTTAGTTGACTATAATTTAAATATATTCATTCTTAATTTGTAAAAATACATATTAAAAAACCAATTTTATACTGTCTCTTAGAAACATCCCGTGTAAAATAACCGATAATTTCTAAGCTAGAAAAAATAAATGTAGGGGCGGAGCTACCACCGTATCAGCCGTATCAATGATACGAGGCTCCAAAACTGCAGGGGCCCCACTCAGTGGCGTGACGGAGTATATTAGGGACCCCTTGCAAACTCAGGTTTTGGGCTCCAAGCCCAAATACGTACTTTGCGTCAGTCAAGCTTTGGGCCCCCTAGAGTCCCTACCTTCCCCCGCAATGGGGAGGGATGTACGTTACGCCACTGTCCCCAACATGTGTAACTACAGCCCCGCTAACAGGGCTCGCATATCTAAAAAAGGGCAGTGAAGGAATTTTGATACAGAGCCCGCTCAGATTGATTGATTGAATATTAACGTCATACTGTTCAGCTACACGAGGGCTTTTGGCGACGGACCACGTAATTTTGAACCATGGTCAAGTGACGTGGACGACACCTGAGCTGGCACCCCCCTCTCCTAACTACCACACCAACGGGTAGAGCCCGCTCAGAACTAGCTACGCCAGTGAATAAATGCATATTCATTTTTGGGCGTAATTATTTGCAAAATATATTTTTGTTATATACATCATTAACCTTATGCATTTTTTTTTCACACATACATAATTTGTATCCTTCAATAATAGAATAATTCTTACTTGGAAGTAAAGAAAAAAAATAAAAGTAATAAAATTCTTTGAGTGTATATAACATGTAAGAAGAGCAATTTGGATTGTTATCATGCTTAAAAGGTACTTGTAAAGATTGATTTTTCGTTAGAGCGAACTCTTTAATTTTTTTGACTACTAGATTTTGTTCATCTCTTTGTATGAATAAACAGTTATTCCTTTTTTCGGAGTCTTTCCTGCTTATAACTCTGTCACGGAAGTCACGAAACGTAGATAATTTTCATGCATGATAGCATCAAAGTGTTGAGAGGAATTGCACAAAAGTTGTTACACCATTTCATTTTAATATTTTTCTTAAAAGGGGGAAACAATAATGAAATAAAAAAATACAATGAAATACGTTAAACGCGAAAACGTTTGACGAAATATCGGTTAACACGAAAAAATACAACGGTCCCGACAAACTACTATATTTTTCATGAATTGTTTTCTCTTAAGGTATCCGACTACGTTCGGAACCGTGATTTTAAAAAGCGCATAAATGGATAATTTTCATGATATTTAGTGTCACTTAGATTATGATACATGTATAAAATTGTTTTAAGGACATTATGGCAAAAAAAATTATTTAAATACAATATTTTCGCAAAAAATTAACTTAGAATAACCTTTATCAAAACGTTCTCCTTTTATAAGAAATGCTTCTATAATAGTAATATTTTGTGTGTGTGTGTGTGTGCTTATATAAAGTAGACTTCTCCAGAGAGTTTGAACTAGGATTTTTGAAAAACTCAGATTATTTTCAGAGTTACCACCAATTGAAATAATTATCGGGTTTTTTTCTTAAAATTTCTCCCCTCTGTTGTAGTAAAATATGGATAAATCTACTATTAAGTTATATATTTCAAAAATTCTAGTTGAGCCTCTGTATAGAGGTCTGAGCTATATACAGACAAAATATTATTCTAATCGAAGCATTTTTCATAAAAGGAGAATGTTTTAGAAATTGGTTATTCTATGTTCATTTTTTGTCAAAATATTGTACTTAAATAATTTTTTATTGTAATAACATTCTTAAGACAGTTTTGTATACGTTTTCTAATCTAAGTGACACTAAATATCATAAATATTATCCATTTGTACGCTTTTGCATAATCACGGTTCCGAACGTAGTCGGATACCTTAACACGAAACGCGCGAAAATCGCTTAACACAGAAAGATTTCCTTTGTGGGAATGGACAAAATACGGAAAACACCAGCCGGATTGGACTGTCCTATTGTATTATCGGAAGAATTCATTGCAGTATATGATGATAATATGTGTACAGCCCCAATTATGGTATACAAAGACATTTTGAAGTTTGTTCAAATCTCAAAAAATATAATTGATGCAGATTCCGACGATGAAAATGAAATGAATATTGCAGCTCTTGTTCCCACATCATCCGAAATGAGGAACGTCGTGAAAAGTATGCGCAGTTATCTAGACGCACATTCGAATGGTGAAATGAATTACAAAATGAACGATGTCGAACAATTTATTGACAATTTGAAACTAAAAATATCAGATTTTTTTCTTAAAACTCAATAAATGTTTTTTTTTTTAAAAATTAAAAAAAAAAAAAAATTGTACATTTAATTTTTTTAAATTCTTGCGAATGTTTTTGTTTCATTGATATTTACTAAATATATGCATATATACATAACTATGTAAATAAAATAAACTCTAATTAACTTAATTTTGTTGATATATGGTTTATTTTTTTGCAATATCCCTTAACACGAAATTCTTTTAACACGAAAAATATTTTAGCCACTTCAGTTTTGTGTTAAACAATTTTCACGGTATAATGCTTACATATACATAAAGTATTCCTTAACGTTACGAATGGTAAAGCTGAAGATAGTTTAAATGGGGTAATAATTATTTTGTTTCAATATACTCAAAAGTGACAAACATTTACTAAATGAAAATTTAAATTTTCAGATGCAGTGATTATAATTTTAGGACATTATGCAACTTTTTTATGTGAACAGAGAATGATTAATATTAATTTCAAACAATTTGATTTAGAGCAATCCCTCTCCCCAACTTATGGATATAAATTAAAACAACTCAGTTATTTTAAACTTGGATATAAGGGGGGAAAAATGTTTCCCTTTGATTTTTAACCCCTTCACCAGTTTGCCTTACAGCGTACGGGCACTGATATTTTCTTTCTTTCTTTGATTTGAGCGTATTTTTTATTCTTATAGTGATATTATTTTGTGCTAGTGTTTTGAAAAGGTGATACAGCTTGTCTATGGCTCTGAAACACTTTTAATCCGGCATTTTCTTTGTGGGGAAGCCTAGAATTTCTTTGATAAAATCAGGAATTCAGATCCTTGAAATTCGTGTTTTTCTGTACGAAATTCTTTTGCATTCCGCTTGGGGCAGTTATCTTTTTGAAATTATGGGAAACCCACTTTCTTGTGAAACTAAATTCGGATACAGATTCAGAACTGTCTACTGATTATTTGGATTATTCTTCAAAATCGGAGTGGGCATTACGTCAATCGCGATCGACCCATGGATTGCCAAGACATTTTGGGGTGACCGTCTGAAGATTTTAGCAGTTAGTAATTATATACGGAAATATTTAAGATTGGCTGAAGTATGCAGACTAAGTCTTCTACTGACCTTTTAAAAAAAACTTTAGATGAAAACGTTTTATTTTTTACGTATTTTGAATTGTTTGATAATAAATGCATAATTTGATATCAGTGGCGCACACAAGGGGGGTGTCCTAGGAGTCCGGACCCCCCCAAAAGCCCTTGTTTTTTTGCCCGATTGATTATACTTTTAAGTATATAATACGTAAAATTTAATTAAATATTTGTTTTTAATTATTAATTTTATTAATTAATACTAATTATTTATTCAATAATTAGTTTTTTACTGTTTTTTGTTCCCTAAAATTGACAAAATCAAAAGGTGCATGATACAAGAATGGTGGACATTTGACCCTGGACCCCCCTTAGAAAACTTCTATGTGCCCTACTGTTTGATATTATTATATTTGTGGCTCTTGTTAGTAAGCTTGTGTATTTTGCGTTTTGCTTAAAACGTGGTTTTAAAAGTGTTAGTCTTTTATTTTAGTTCTGTAAGTAAGTACACACACACATATTCCGTATTTATTATAAATATTGTAGACTTTTTCCAACCTCACCACACCTACAACACTGGGCATTGGCGCCCACAAGAATTTTTCAGGGGGGGGGGGGCCGGGGGCGAGGGGCAAAAGTCTACCATTCTGGTGTCATACCGCAATACTCAGCCAAATATTTTTTTAATTTTGTAGATTGTCGGGAACAAAAAACAGTAAAAAATAAATTGCTAAATAAATACTCAGCATTAAATAATAAAGAAAATATTAATAACAATTACTTAATTAAGTTTATCGTACTGTATACATGGAATAAAAATCAATCGGTAAAAAAAAATCACAAGGGCTATGGAGCTGGAGCTGGACCAGTAGACCCCCCCTTATGTGCGCCACTGACATTGGGTGGACCGCAACAGCTTGAAAAAATTAGAAGTAGCCCGCATCCTGGGAAAGTCTGCCCACCCCTGCTTTAGATGAACCATTCAATGATATTAACGTTTCTTGCAAGATCTGAAATTATCAAATAAGAGGAAGAAATATTAGAGAAAGATTTTTTTCCACATTTCTCACATTGCAATATGGAACTTAAATTTCGTTTGCTGCAAAAAAGACATCGAAACACACTGCTAGAATTTAGACTTTATCTCATTGACCAAATTATTGAAGACAGTCATTTAGACAAGACAACGTGCAGTTTGTTGCTTGTAAAGAAATGCAAATGGAAAGATAATCCGAAAAGAGACGAAATTTTTCTGTCCTGATTTCGATGCAAGACTTTGTATTACACTATGCTTCACTCACACATAAATTCCTCAACTGTTTGAAAAAGTACGAACATGACAATTTTTCTTAGATGTAGGAAACATTCCTCATAGTATGCAGAATGCACTTACAAAAAGAAAACATTAATGGTTTTTTGCGTTCAACAAC
Organism: Trichonephila inaurata madagascariensis; assembly: GCA_019973955.1. Lineage (NCBI taxonomy): Eukaryota > Metazoa > Arthropoda > Arachnida > Araneae > Nephilidae > Trichonephila > Trichonephila inaurata. The sequence continues at coordinate 218,550 of BMAV01018986.1, forward strand.
TGTAAAATAAAAAATGTGTAAAAATTTTAAAATTAAAATAAAATTATTTTGTTTTTTAATTCTATTAAGTATGGAAAATTCTATTAAGTAAATTCTATTAAGTATAATAAATAAGTGTGCCCTTTTTAGAGTCATCTGGGGTAAAAATATTGATCGGTTAAGTGATTAATCATTGAAAAAGCTGTAATTTTTTAAATTTGTGATCTCAAAGATATTTAAAAAGGAAGAATAAATTTGATTCACTTCGTTTTCGAGTTATTACAAAAAGAAATGTCCAACTAATGAAAGAGTAATAAAACTATTTCTATGAAATATATTTGAAAAATGCATCATATATTTTCAATAAAATCGCAGTCCTTATTTGGGGAGGAAAAGTTTGATGCATATACTACAAACGAGATTCTGTTTCATATTCAAAGACTAAAAATATTTTTTCGATCTAATTTTTTAATCTAATTGTAAAATAGTTGAACTCTCCTCACCTTCTATGAAAATAAATTCTTTCTTGTTCGACATTTTATAAGTCAAACGTCGAACAAGACAATAATAAAAAAGTAAACACGTTACAGTTAATTTTGATTCACTGGATTTAAATGCTGTGTTACTCAGCGATGTATGTGTTTATTGCTTATCGATATGTATCAATTTTAAGATGTTTTAACTAGAAAATCAATTAATATGAAAACTACTTAACGATGTTTTAGCTAGTAAATACACGTTCAGTAATTTAAGGATTTCAATGAAAAATACTTTACTTTATAATAATGCCTTCCACGATGTTGAATGTTATTACTATTCAAATCAATTGTAACACCAATGCAAGACAGTATTACAATCAAGGTATACACGTATGTATACGAATTCTAGTTCTATAATCTAATACACTCATAGTATTAACATATAAATGTTTTTTCTTTTCTTTTCTCAGATGTTCAAAACGCAGGGGAAAAATAGGCTCTTCAAGTAATTAATACCTTGTTCAGAGTAAAAAGCGATTCAAAAGTCGCTGAACCTAATCTCAAAATGCTATAGTATTATATGTGAAGTAGTCACCAACTGTTTTATTAATCAGGCAGTACTTATATGACTCATGTTGAGTGTTGAATTTTTAAAAGCCGTCGTAATAATTGCTATAAAACATTGTTTGTGCGATGTGTGGGATATTTTCCAGACTTAACATGGATTCTTCTTAGAGCAGTATTTCACTATCATATATGAGAGCAACTGCAAAGTTTAGGCAGAAGAATTTAAACTAAGTATAGTTAATAATTTCACGAAGGGATGAAGGGATAAGGGTTTATCCAATATGATAATACTTAATACGTATACTGCAATCACTATTTTCAGTGCAAGTTATTTCAAGAAAACAATGCGACTTAATGTGAGGTTAAGAGTGAAGCTTTGCTCTTGTGTACTTTTACTAAGTCATTTTGTATGATTTTATTCTGTTTTATCGATTCTTCCTTTTTCAGTGAACCCACGTTCATTTTCCAATTAATTAAGAGTTGGAAAGAGCTGCGATTTATTGTTTGCTTTATAAGTTTTCTCGTTAAGAAATTGAAGGAGAAACGCGTGACAGACTACGTTGAAGAGAGATAATAGTTTAGATCACACACACACACACAGAAGAATATCGACTAAGGCGAAGTCCTTTTCGGGAGATTTATTCTCTGCTACGCTTATACAGTCGTTGATTTTGTTTTAGTTTCAACATAAATATCTCTTTCCTTAATTAAGTTCAGTACCTATCTGTTCTATTTACTTCAAGTAGAGACTTACTTTTTCTATTTTTCTCAAATCGAGAGCTCTTATGATTATGTTTTAAGAATAAAAGAACGATTTTCTTAGTTTGATTTCTTTCTTTGTCCGAACCTAGACATTTTCGAGGGAATTAATAAAAGAAATATACAGAGATTTCACACAAATTTTAGAGAAAAGTAATGTTGTTGTGCTCTGCTTTTAACTGATGTATTTTCCCTTGCTGAATCTAAAACAGGAATTGTCATTTGAAAATTACCAATTCTGGAATAAATTTAAAATAATTTCTATAGAAAAAAAAGTTAAATTCATAAGAAAAAAATAATAGTTGCTTTACAAAAATATTGATGCTAAAGAAACTTAAAACCTATATTTGTCAATTATTAGTAACTAAGAATCTAGTAAAGGCAATGACTGCTGATTTTATAAATACTTATTCGTAAATTTGTATTCTAATACATATTTTATTTTATAAAATATATACGCGTAAAAGTATATATAGCACAAAATAGAAAGAAATTAATAAATTTGATACTGTAAGTTCTGCTTTTTAAGGCTCTCATTAGAAACGTACTTGTATTTTCTTAAAAATGAATTCCAACAATTGAATTCGTTTTATTCACAATATACAAACTAACAATACGAAGAATATATCTTTTGTTCCATAACAGCTCATATAAAGTTCAGTTCAGGTACTTAACAGTTACATCACATATATTATTTTTATACATACTAGAGGAAAAGTGAAACTTCCCAATAGAAAGTAATGTCGATATCTATAAAGTATTTTTTTTTCTGAATCCCAAAACCAATGTTTGTACACACAAAAACAACCTTAGCAAAAATCATTCAACTCTCATATTTATTTTTAATTACAACTGAGACTAAGCAACTTACGTGACAAATTTTAAGAACCACAGCTAAGAATCGAATTTCATTACGAACAAAATCACTTTTAATTAGTTCCCAACAATAGGGTAAACCTTAATCCTTTGAAATAACCTAACCATTAACTCTAAGGAAAGCCTATTTCCTTCCTTAATCTTGCACGGTTTGAAAAATGTCCCAAATCACGCACTAGTCACACGACAGAACAAAAATTAAGATCATAGCTTAAGAAAAAACTAATGTGTGCTTCTATGTAAAAATAGAATATTTCGTGACAATCGATAGGTTCTCAACGCGTTTGTGTGGTTAAAAGAGATTTGACACATTTTTATTTCCAGATAAAATAATTGAGTAATTTTCCTTGGGATATACTTTTATGATATCTTTCTTTCTTTAGAACAGAAAGTATCAATAGAAATTTAGATTAATAAATTAAGCTAAAGAGTAAATTAGTTGATCAACTCAAATATACGTGTAATCACAAGCAAATGCAAAGTAACACTTCAGGATGAAGTATAAGAAATATATACCAATATTGAAATTACATAGTGATTCTTTTTCTTATTTACACACATCCTTGGAAGATATGCAAAGAACTGCGCATACCTTTGGATTATTTCATGCACTTGAATCCATTCTACACAGTTAAATATTGTATGTAGTGACTACTAAATAATATTAATTGTATACATCAGTCATTATGTGTGTGTGTGGTCCCTTATAAATTTGATGTTAAAAGAATCTAGAGTAAATAAGATATTTAAGGCTTAAACTTGCTTTTTCATTACTCAAAATATGAATTAGAATAGTAACCCAATGAATCAAATAAAATTTGTCTAGGAGGAGCTATTATATAAAACCTGGAAAAAATTGATGCCATACCATGTTGTATGGTACTTTAAAAGAAAAAAAAACATATATTAAAACTAATTATAAAAAGGAATTATATTAGCACTGAAGAAGTGGATGAATATGTTAATAAGTAATATTGATCAAGTAGCTTCAAAACTGAATTCAGCTTATATATTCAATTTCATTTTTAATCTATATATTGCATGAGGTGGAAGTACGACCTTTCTTGAATATAGGGCACCTTTTTGAAACTAACACTATTCAGAGCCACCTGTAGTTCGATCTAAGAATCGCGATGTCACCAAACTTTGTATGGAGATTAATAAGGACATGAGGATTCCGAAAAAAAAATTAGTTCCAAGATCACTAATGGGATATTAATGGCGCTGTTGCATCTTATCAAATCGAGAATCAGCGTAAAACAGGGGTGCGAAAGTAAAATCCAAATTTATGCTTTCATTTGCGATAATCACGCCTGTATTTTAGGCTACAAAAACGTATCGACAGCTCCGAAGAATAGTATTCTCAGATGACGTGTGTTAGCTCAAGTGAATATGCAACTCGCGTTACCAAAATGTGCATTGTTGGTAAAGCTATATTATCTTAATCCTCCACAGCTCCTCGTGAACCTAGAACCCAATGGAAGTTACGAAAGGGGACTTAATTACTTTAAGCTTTGAAAGGAATGATTAAGAAGTTCTTAGAAAAAGTCACTGACCATTCGCCAAAGCAGAGGACACAAACTTGTGTCAGAAGAGGCGATATAACAAATGTTACAAATACAATCTACGACGTATCACAGGGAACCATCATTGGTACAGAGAATGTGGAATATTCCTTGTGACATGTAGCGTACGGCCATAGGAAATGTGTAAAGGTAGTCTCTGAGAATAGCGATCATATTGGATGTGGCCCAATTCCTCGCCAGGGAAGTGAATGTAGTGAATAAAATTTAACATTTCACTGTTATATTTTGAATGTGTCACTAGTTTTTCTTCTTGTAACATTTTTTTTTTTTTTTGCATTGTGCAGTTCTATAAGAACCCCATTTAGCAAATTTCGAAATTTTTTTTATAGTATCCTACTTTCTGTGTCATCATTAGTCTGAATAACAATTTTGGTGTCATTTCGATTGTTAGATCGAGATGCAGAGGGCTCTGAATAGAGTCAGTTTAAAAAAAATCTTTCTGTATATTCGTTACATACAATTCTTATTTCAACTGAATTTAAAGATAAAAGCTTAATTGTCAATACCCTTTACATGATGCCCCGGAAAGCCCTTGATTATTATTTTTCATGATTATAATACTTAATCCTTTTTTGTCAAGTTATTTTGATGATTTATGTGCCTAAATTGTCAAATTTTTTTATTGCGAAAATTAAATGTTTAGTACAAAACAAATTGTACTTCGAAGTTAAAAATTGATATTTTGAATTGTGTGTATGCATTAAAGTTTTTAAAGTTTGTAGCAACTGCATATTCGTTTGAGGAGGCTGCACACAGCGTAACAGTGGTAAAATTCACTTCTAGTGGAGCAATATTTTCTAAGAAAATAAGTAAATAAATAAAAATGAATACACCTAATAGTAGTTTAGTAATTCAGTTTTATGTGATTTTATGAGCCCATATTAACTTTTCCCGATATAGATTTGGATTTGTGAAAGAGATGAAGCCGAAATAAACCTCCCGATATGTATTTGGATATAACAATAAGATGCACTCAAAATAAAAATTACCCCGTATAATACTCGGGCATGACATTTTGGAACACTAGTACCGTGACTGAAATAATCTCGGGCATGGCAGTTAAAAGGTAAATAAATCTTTCCTTATGAACACTTTTATAAAGTTGTTAAAAATTTGTGACACACAGTAGCTGCAAAAATTTATTGAATAATTTACTACTTAACCCATCGAAAGATGAAAAATAATTGTCCAACTAACAATGTCAAAAATCAAATTATTTGTATTTTTATGAAATTTAAGTACTTTTCAAGTAAAAACTATTATTTAAGAAATTTTCGTGAAAAATTAAAACAATGAAGTTTAATTGCAAACATCATTGAATAAACCACGAAGAAGAAAAAAAGAAGATGTTATTAATTTCATGTGTGCTACTTTATAACTTCATAATTTTTCCCCTCGATATCCTTTATAGGAAGTTACATTTAGGCCGAAGCTATAAAAAGTTCTTTACCGCATAGTTGTTTGCTTACATTGTACTCTAAATGTATGATATATCATGACTCAGTATTTTAACAAAAAAAAAAGTTATTATAATCTTTAATTAAACATCTCATTCAAGGTCTTTTATTCATACATGCAAATTGACATTTTGACCACATAATTTAAGAAAACGCCATACTAACTAGAAATAGAAATTCAGAAAGCGCATAATTTCTAATTTTAAAAGAGTTATTTGCAATATTATGAATAAAAGAATAATTAGTAAACAGTTTTCTGAATAATATGGGTCAAAGCGTGAAATATAGGAAAGTACTCGAAGAGGGTTCTATGGGAAGAAGGAAAAGCCAAATCAATTTATTAACTTTAAACCCGATTTTACCATACATACAGGACAGCCAATTTTAATGACATTTGAATGAGTGTGGTATAACCTTCCTCTTAAATTATGTATAATTTAAGAGAAAGGTTATGAGATATGTGGCAAATATATTAGCATTAATAACTTGCTTCAGATAAGAAAAAAAATAAGTAAATTTATGTGACTGAAGGTCGAAAGAGAAGTAATAAGAGCTAATTTTTCATGCCTGATACGAAACTTTAATTGCAACCTCTTACGGAGTCGAAACTTCAGCAAGAACGTAAATGGTTCGCGTGACTAATAACGTAAGCCCACTCAAATGATTGGTAGGAAAAGACTAGATTGAACAATGCAAATTACCTCTTATTTGAATAAATAAGCCTAAGCTTTCACCTTTTAATTTGTTCTCTCTTAAGATGATTGCTTGATTACAGTGGTTCTTCTATTAAAATGTTTTCTGCTTAATTGTTTTTTAAATTTGTTTGTAACATGCAATGGGTGGTGTTATAATTATTAACACTTTTTGAAGAACAACAAAATTAATCATATTTAATTGCTTCGTTGAAGACAAAAAAATCGGGGAATTTCTTTAATTGTCTACATACATAATACACATCCAACTTCATATAATGACTATTGATCTATCAATGTAGTGGATTATTTATTCAAAACTCTGTAAATTACTCTAAAAAAATGAAAGATTTTATCCACTTGTGTGCAAGAATTTAAAAGAAGAATAACATTTTAATTTCTTTAACACTTTCGGGGAGCTATTTTTTCTATGCGGTTTAAAAGCTGCATAGCATGGTCAATTGTAAATGACGATCATGTATTAGAATGGATATCTGAAGTAGTGGCTTACCAAACTTTGCCTAAAAACAGTGTGAAGTATTGTCAACAGCCCCTACCCAAATGTAGGCCCCACCTATCACCCTTAAAAGTAAACAGTACATAGCTTACGTTGTCAAATACTCGTACAAACAATAACCCGAGCAAATGTGCATGACTTACAATTGCACAAACCAGCTCAACCGACTGCCACCTTTTGACTGAAGGAGTAATATGGTGTTTGGTGGTAGGTCTTGGCCTATACATGGATAATGATCATCACATGTACCCAGTTGACATATCGTCTGAAATTCCTAGTTTTTCGGAAAATACAATCGGGTAAAACATTTGACCGTTGCAATTATTCGAATCATGATATTATTAAGGCTGAGTCAAGAACGAGACGAGGTCCCCATCTTGGCCGAGGCCTTGGGCCTGGGCCTAGTTGGCCCATGCCTTAAGATGTCCCAGGATTGAAGTCAGAATCCGAAAGCTTCAAATGAGATTTAAGCTACAATTCCGTAACGTAAGCTGTAGTTTTATGATAGAAAATACTATACAACTTATTGAGTAATAGACTGAAACATCAAAATGATTAAAATAATTTTTCAGTAAGCTTATCTCTTTATTATGGAATGAGAAAATAAAAGTGGTACAAAATGTTTGGGAAAAGATGATTTGACTTGTATTTCCATTGCGCTCTTGAGCAACGTGATGGCTTTCAGCGACAGATCTCATGCTTTCGAACCCAGGTCAAGTGATAATGGCGACACCTAAGCTGCAACCCAATCTCCAAGCTTCAACAACATGCCAACGTGAGGACTTAGAGATACGATGGATTTAACGCACATCAGCCTCTTTATATGACAGGGTTTCAGTGGAACGAAGACTCGAGCTCCCGATTCGCTAGCCATGAGTTCGTGATCACGACACCTGGCTACCGTGGCCATAAAAATAAAACGAGAGTTGTTGGAGATGGATCCGATAAATTTACGGTTTACTTTAGAATATCATCAAAGGTCTACTATAACTCCCTTGCAGTAACCTTAATTCAAATATATCGGCAATAATAATAAAATTAGATAGCAATATAAAACTAAACTCAGTGGCACAACAGCCCATAAGGGCCAAGGCCTACTGTGCCCATCTCAGTAAATGTGACCATTGGGCGCTGAGGTGCATGAGCAGATGTCCCGATCAGGTGGTCAGTCTGAAGCGAAAACCCCCAGTGTTTAGTCCCCAAACAAGCTTGGTACTTATTTATCGACCCACTGAAGGGATGAAAGATTGAGTCGACATTTGCTCAGCCCGAGGAGAGAAACCCGGACCTGAAATAACAGTATAGTTATATATATTCCTATTGTTCTTGTCTATCTGTAATGAAATCCAATTTAACATACAATGAAATAATATTATGTGACATTCACCAAACTTTAATAAAATAATCTCCGAGTAAAAAGGAAAATGCCCCTAATTTAATTAAAACGTCTAATGATGCGCAGTCAGTTAATTCGAATGTCTTACACAGCCCGAAGCACCTTTGAATTATTTAATACATTTCCCTCATTTAAAATTCATTTTAAACATCAACTAACAGAAAATATCTGACCAGATACCAACTGAATGCGAGATCACGCGGGGGACTCCAGTTTAGATGTAATTTAAAAAAGCTTCACGGATTTATTCTTTCCACTGGGAATTTCTCTCTCAACTTTTGCTACCACTTTTAATAAATGGAATTATAACAGTTCCTTATACACCCTAACATTCCCTCGGCGATATGAATTGCTAAATATCTTATTAATTCCGATGCCACTTTTTGCCAAGTGTTGCTATTAACATACGGAACGCTGCAGAGTCATCTTTCAGAGCAGTTACCGCTACTTGCGTGACATTCGTGAAAAGGGGCGTGTCTTTTCCTCCTAGACATTGCTAAATACTTCAACGGGAGGGGGGAGTTAAATAACTACAGGATTAGAGATCCGCTTTGAGATAAACGCCTAGGGCGAGTAGACAGATAAAAAAAATGAAAGTCAGCGTTGCGCACGATGTCACTTGGATGTTCTCATTGGTTCATTAAACCAACAGCGACTTCGTTACTTAATTAAATGGCGAAGAAGAAGCCTTTTTACTTTCGTTCTTTGGAGGTGACACACTGTCATCAGGATTGAACGAAAGTAAGTAAAGGTACCACTGGGTTAAATACGGTTCCGTATTAATAAACTGAAAAATCGATTTTTAAGCAGTTATTTATACATCGGCTTACAAAAATTGTATTTGGATCATTCACAAAAATATTAATCACAAATACTCAAATGTTATTAATTATGTCAAATTTATGTGATTCCTTACTAAAAAGTGTGGTCGATCCTATATAATGAAAGAAAAGTAAATAAAGATATAAGATACAAGGTAAGTTTGACTAATGTATTTAAATCATTATAATTTCTGTACAAATATAATTATAAAGACTAGTGAATTGAATTATAGGAATACCTCACTTTTTTTTTTTAATACTATTAATTGGTTCCTCGGAAATACCACCCTGAGTGAAACTTTATTTCTGTAGGTAAATAAGTAATTCATTCTATCAAGTTTTGTTAACACAAAAATATTTGTTTATTTATCTAAAATTAGTGAAAAATAATAAAATTGTAAAAAGTAAAAACAGTATCTTTTATTATTTATATATAATGTCTATTTCATAAAAAAGGAGAACATTTTTTTCTTTTTTTTTACAAAAAATTGCAATGATTTTCTTTTTTTTTCTTCGTACATCACGCTATAATACATAATATTATATTTTTTAATTGTGTGTTGTGTTCTTTTTTTTCAAATTTCCTATTTTCATCTGTATTATCCTCTTCAACCAAATCATATGCCCTTCCAATGACATTGAATAATTCTTCAAGATTATGTAAGGCAGTGCTTTTCAAACTTTCAATATACGTGACCTACTATTCAATCATCATTTTCATCGTGCCTCCCTCCATACAATAACAATGTATTGAATTCAATAATACTATACTTTGACGCTAAAGCTACAATACGACTTTAACCTCTTATGAGCCACCGACGTATATAAACGTCTAGCTCGATTTTTTGGACGTATATATACGTTTTTCCGAAGTACGATCTTTTCTGAGCAGTGCTATGCATAAAATTATTTCGAAGGCTTTGGAATGCAATAAAAGGACCTTGACAGTGTTTGCGAAGGATTTACTTATTTCAAAGGACTTGCTTATTTATTCCTTTTCTCCTCCCCATCCGTCTCAAAAAAACTTCAAAATACGCTCGTCTACATGGAAAACGGTGGCATTGGAGAGAGTGAATCGCTTAACTTTTAATCGGCAGTTAAGGAATTAATTATAAACCGTACAAATTATCAAGATAAGTGTTAATACAAACCCATGGTGTCAATCATAATTATCAAATTTGTTCTTAACTTAGTATTGTCAAATTAATAATAAAATACATTGTACAGTACTGATACATTTATAAGTGTATTATATCATTGTAAATGTGTATTTTATATTTTATTATATCAGAAATTATTTGGTTTGTTTACTTACAGTAAATTAATTTTTAAATAATCTTTTGTTTTCGACTTTTCAGTATGCTCACGCCCCCCTCGTAGAATTATCCCGCCCCTCAAGGGGGGCGTATCCCACAGTTTGAGAAACGCTGATCTAAGGTGAAGTTTTGTTTTTATTTGCACATCTTCGATATTTCTTTTTCATGAGCTCACCCTTCTGGGCTGATGAGAGGTTCGAAAGCTGAGAATCCATTTGAATACACTGTATGACATCGGCAGCATCTAATGAGTCAAAGCCAAATTAATGTCCTAGTTTGATATCTCTTATGATTGTGAACATTTCATGATAAAAGCTGCAAAAAACATTAATGCAATGAGGCAAAAAATATATTTACAGCTTACAGGAACAATTTCCTCAGATATTGCTAGGATTCTCTATTGTAGAGTGTCTGTTTTAAATAAAATATCTTAAGAGTTGAGATAGGGCTACGGTAGCCCAGTGGTAAAGGTATTGAATCATGGCAGGCATGTCATGAGTTCGAGCCCAATACCACATTAAAGACCCGCTGTGTAGGGGCGCGATACACGTTAAATCTGTCAAGAGCTCAAATGTCCTCCTGTTGGTGTGGTAGTTAAGAGAGGGAGGTGCCAACCCGGGTGTCGTCCTCATCACTTGAGCATGGTTCAAAATTGCTAGGTCCGTCGCCAAAAACCCTCGTGTAGCTGAACAGTGCGAAGTTAATATTCACTCACTCACAAGAGTTGAAATAACTCTTTGATCCGTGGGTTGCAGCAATGTGGTAGTATTTGGGTGACAAAACTGAATTCTGACATTGTTATAAAGATTTGAACGTTCCAGTAGTACCTGAAACATAATCTAATAACAATATGGCTTTAAAAGTTGTTTTACTTTTCAAAATAACTTTTTAATAATGAAGCAAAAATAATATTTAAGCCAACTTTTGAACACAGATTTAATAAGCTGACTTTTCATATTAGAACACCACAAAACAACGAAGGAATTTTTATCACATTTCGTTAAAGATCGAGGATTTTCAGCTCGATACACAAACATGGGCTTCAGTTTGAAACCATCAGATGCATTTCCTCTTTACAATAAGATACTTTTCCTCTTTATAATTCGATCTTTTAAATCTTTATGGCTCGGGTGAGATTGCTTAATTTTTTTTATAAAAGTTTCAGAAGGTAGTTTTTCCCAGTACAACGAAGTTTCGTTGACGTTGAAAATTTATTTATCAAGGGAGCTTTTTCAATGATTTGCATTAGCTTTGGAAATTTAGACGTTGCTTCTTTATCAGAACTTGCGCTTTAGCCTACAATGCGAACATTATGAATCTTTGAATGGTTTTTAAAGCGATAGTGCCACCCAAGATTTTCTTGGAAATGTTCATCAGTTTCGTCTTCAAACTTTTTCCTAAAGTACTGAAAAAAAAACTCATGTTTTTACTTGAACTTTTAGTTCATTTAAAAAAATTCTTTTTTAGTTACAATCGTCATTTCTTCGCCTTTTTTTTTTTTTTTTTTGAAGCAAAATTATTTATAGCCATTTCACACATATTCTTCATATTTTTCTTTATCTGTTTATTATAATATTTCGAAGAGAAGATCCATTCATTTTTATTTGTCTCTTGATACCTTAGCAAATGAAGCACCATCTTCATGCACTTAAAAATTTTTTTAGCTTTTCTTGTAAATTTAATAATTTATGTTTGTCTGATTTCTTACAACTAATATAAGGTTTTCATTCTTCGTTCCTTTTAAACGGATTAAGGAACGATATTATGCATAGTAAATATTAAAAGAGGGGGAATGAAATGATGCGGGAATTGGAGTGCAAGTAGAACCGAATGCGCACGCGATGAGATTATCATAAAGACTGTAAGTAATGTCTACCATGAACCCAGGCACGTCTTAAGGCATGAGCCAACTAGGCCCTGGCCTAGGACTTCATCTCGTTCTCTACTCAGCCTTAATAAGATCATGATTTGAATACTTTTAAAAGTCAAATGTTACTTCCGGTTGTATTCTCCGAAAAACTGGGAATTTCGGACTCTATGTCAACTGGCTTCATGTGATGACCGTCATCCACGTGTAGGCCAAGACCTACCACCCTACACCATCCTTACTCATTCAGTCAAATGGCAGCAGTCGGTCGAGCCGGTTTGTGAGATTGTAAGTTATACACAGTTATTTATTTCGGGTTCGTACGAGTATCTGACAAAGTGTGCTGTCTACTTTTATGGCTCATAGGTGGGACCTACATTTGTGTAAGGACCCAAGGTTTAATTTTTCCTGAAGGTCCAGGGCCTACATTGACGTAAGGGTTCAGGGTTTACTTTTGCGTAAGGGCCTAGAGCTTCAAGAAGTCTTAAGACGTCCCTGCATGAGCTCTCTCTCTCAGTAATCGATCTTTTACTTATGCTCGCATTAAGGTATCCAACTACGTTCGGAACCGTGATTTCCCAAAACGTGTAAATGGATAATATTTATTATATTGAGTGTCACTTAGATAAGAAAATGTATATAAAATTGTTTTAAGAATAGTATTACAATAAAAAATTATTTAAGTACAATATTTTGACAAAAAAGGAACATAGAATGACCCA
>BMAV01018986.1:245645-275061 GCA_019973955.1 Trichonephila inaurata madagascariensis
ACACACATATATATATATATATATATATGTGTGTGTGTGTGTGTGTGTGTGTAATAATTCCCTTTAGAATCCTTTGTATTAACTCTTTGTACTAATATTTAAAATAACTAAAATAACTTTTTTCTTTGGTTTAAGAAATAACACTGTAATCTTAATCGTAATCAGCTAGTCCGAAATCCCTGTTCCGCCCATTCTATCCAATCAGAACTACTATTACGTGATAATCACGCGCTTGCACTGCTGGTATAAAAGCAAAAATCTTGTGTAATCGCCCTCTTTGTTTGCTTGCCTTCATCATGTAAGAGTGTAAATAACTACATCTCTTTGTCTTTGTGTCCTCCAACATGCCGCTGCTTATTCAATGTGAAAATGTACCGCAATTGGGTTTTAATCTGCTGATGTGTGCTTCATAATAAAGGAGGTAAAGTTATTCGGAAGATGTCTTAATTAAATCAGATATGACAACAACCAACCCCGGCCAACGCTACTACAATACTTCATATATATATTGTTACTTCAATCGGGGTTCGAGAATTTTATGCTATCAGTCTCAAAGAGCAAGACAGTTCTTCAGAAGTGATGAAAATTTACTCTCGATAAACAATTTTGAGGAATACAGGATACAACAGTAAAATTTGCAAAATAAATCCCAGAGGGTCTTCATAACTTCTACAGCGCTCAGACACAACTGTCAGTGTCTAGAATACAAATACATAAAGTATTCGCAAGCACTTGCTTGTTCTATTCAACAGCCGAAGTATTAACTAATCACTGGTTGACTCTCGGTTAACTCAATACTACTCCGTTTCTACAAGCAACTCCTTATTTATAATCTGTACAGATTTTTCTCTAAAAATCCGCTTAAGTCATAGATCGTGATATTAGTAGATTTCTTCAGTACTTTTCAGCAGCATCCATATGATCTCCAAGTCGCCAAAAATGGTCATCAAGTCTCCAAAAATGATGCCAACTTAGCTCAGTGAACTAATACATGGTCTTATAGTATCAAAAGAGAGGGATTGAAAGGATATATTCCAACGCATAACTTTCACGATTAATCACTTTAAAACAGGGAGGTCGATTAATCTAATAAAAAAGTGTAACTGAAAAACTTAATTTGGTTTCCTGGAATTTGAGTTAGTTATTTTAACTATCCATGTTAATAGGCCCTATTTAAAAAAATTCTTATTTTCACATGTAATGAAAATACATACAACCTCTGACAATAAAGTTCGGTGAATAGTCTTGTAACATTAACGTATATGAAATATTAACGAAAGTTATATATATATACCTCACTATCCTTTAAAATAATCATCTTCCTTAACTATGCATCTGCTATACATGTCCTGGAAACTTTGCAAGAAGTCTTCTTTTGGGATGAAGTTCAAAAGCTTCGTCACGTTTCATTGGATGTCAGAAATATCGTCAAATCTCTTTCCTTTAAAAGCGAATTTGAGTCGTGAGTACAGGAAGAAGTCTGGAGGATTGAGACCTGGCAAGAATGATGGATGTTCAATTTGCCCCCCCCCCCCTTTTTTTTTATCAAGAGCTATTTGACGATATTAGCTGTGTGAAGGCGATCATTGTCGTGAACAAAAAACCATGAACCTCATTGTGCGTACTGGGGTCGTACCCTGATATGACGTTTCATGAAACTGGTCAAAATTTCAATGAGCCTTGCAGAATATCTCGGCCAGCTATCATGCGCACAGTTAATCGACTATCTTTCGGGATTAATTTATTCACTTTCTCAATTTTTTCATCACTGACGGAAATCGCCGGTCTTTCACTACGGGGGTTGTCAGAAACACTTGCCCTGCTTTTCGTAAACGGACGAACCACTTATACACACACTTCATGGACAGTGTTTACTCTTCATAAACACGCACCAACATCGCATAAGTTTCTTTTGATGTCTTACCAAGCTTTAAACAAAACTTTAAAATAACCTTTTGTTCGTTCACTTTCCTGTTCTCAGTTAAGAACCAACGTATTAAACAAGTACTTTGTAAACAAGTCTTACACGGAACACAAACGACGCTCAACTGAACAATGGAGGTGGGGGGCAGATGGTCAACGCCTGCCACTACACACGTGCAGCGTTTTGTTTCGCCAGTGTTGCCAGATCAGTCATTCAGACTTTATTCACCGAGCTTTATTGTCAAAGGTTGTATATCTAAACACTGCCGTAGCTAGTCCTGAATAGGCCCCGTATCAAAATTCCTTGAAGGCCCTTTTTGGTGGGCTGTCAATATCTTACGAATTTTTCTTACACATTTTGGGGCCCCTGAAGCTTGGATGCCCTGTATCATTGATGACCATGGTTCAAAATTACGAGGACCTTCGCCAAAAACCCTCGTGTAGTTGAACAGTGTGACATTAACATTCACTCACTCACTCACCCGTATCATTGATACGATTGATACAGTGGTAACTATATATATACGCCCCTGTATCTAAAATACATATATACATACATCTAAATATCTAAGTAAACACACACAGTTATAAAAATTTATAATTTTTATCTTCATTTTTCTAATGAAGATAAAAATTTATAATTTTTATCTTCATTTTTCTAATGATCTCTAAGACATTAAATTCACCACCAAGATAAGATGGGCGTTTAAAATAAATATAAACTAGAATGTGCATTGTAATCTTACTACTTTACATTCAAACTACCCATGAGGAAAAAGAAGGATGAATGAGGCAACCAATCACAGATGTCACACAGATAAAACAACTTCATCATTCTGAGCTTCGTTTCCCATACACACACAGATATGTTGGATAAATTACTTCATCATTTGCAATGACAGCTCCTCAAGTAGTCGAGAACATATATTACCAACCAACAGGACACATTTAAAATTTTGTCAGGTGTGTCGCTTCTACGATCAGCAGGATGGGAAGGGCTGTTTTCTGAAGTATCTAACGGGTGCTACATTTTTTATAACTAAAAAATAAAAATGTTAGACATTTAAATCATTAATTTCATGGTAGGGGATAAATGAGTTTTTAATTTAAATTTTAAATATCTGTAAGATGACAACTTCGCTAAAAACTAAAGTATATCTTTGGCCCGTGGTATACCGTATTTATAAGAATCCAAGCCACCATCAATTCTAAGCCGCATCCCAAATTCTCAACACGTTTTGGGGAAAAAATAAAAAAGTGTGTAAAAATGTTTATCGATATTTATTTACGAAATTAAAAAATATTTAAAACTAGAACTAATAAGAAGTGAATAATTCATTTACTTTATCTGTATCAAAAAGTTTTAAAAGCATACATGATCATGTAATTGCTCCGGATCCGGGAACCCCCAGAGCCCTGGAACCCCCCCCCCCTGTATGCGCCACTGTTTACATATTATAAAATTTGTTGTCCAAGTCATTAAGTAACGTGGTGTCAAAATTTGGAAAGAGAAGCATAATATCAAGCATTGTTCTTGCAATGCAGAAATAATTCTTGTGATGGATATATGTTATTGTTCATAAGAAACATCAGTGGTGAACATAGGGATGGGGTTTGAGGGTTCAAATCCCACCCGTAAACTAAAAACATTTTTAATTTTTAGCTTAGAAATCACGCCTCGGCGCTTTTGTCTACGTGTTTTCTGTCTATCCCTCTATAAAAGAAATCTGTGTACGCCCCACTGAGAAATAGGATACTAGATCATCTTTAATTAGTTTATTCAATCTTTTAATAATCAATATCAAGATAAACTAGACATGTGGAGTGATTTAATTAACCCTACTCATTTGATCAAGTAAGGATTATAATAACATTTATCTATATTGTGATTTTTAACATTGGATGTGTTTATAATAGCGAAATCGACTCCTGCGCTCTGAATCTTTTCTTGTGAGATTGCTCGGACTTCAGTAACGCTTCTAAAATACAGACTAATTCTTCTGTACTTTGTCTATCTTTTTTTCTATCTTTTTCTTTAGCCTGATTTTTACCCTTCATTCACTTCACTTCTACTTAAAAAGTAATATTATTTGCATACACCTCGGTTCCTCTGCAAGGCAAGGAGGTTTTCATATCAGACACTGTCATAAAGTAGCCACAGAGGTTAGTTAAGGGAAATGCACGTGAGAACCCGCTACATTCTTTTTGCATGACTCTTGCGTAAAATTTATTATACAATAGAAATCGCATTTTTTTCACATTGCATGTATGCGTGTGAAAAAGCTTCCACCAGGACTTTTATTACTCATTCCACCAATATCAATATATCGATCTCAGTCAAATTCGTAGAAAAAGGCTTCAAAGAAAGTCTTCAAATTTGTAGAAAGAAAGAGAAGAATTTTTTTATCTTTATTTTCCTTATTTATTTTTTTTTTCAGTTTCATTGAGAGCATTAAAATTTTTTGTAATACTTTAAGAAAAAAAGCACTTTCTTTTTCTTTTATGCGTGGAAACAATTTCTCAAGGGATCTTGACACTTTAAGACTGTCTCCAATTAGTATTGATATTCATAAAATCTATTATAAAATACTGGCTCAAGCAATCCCAAGTAGCTTTCAAAAGAATTACTGCCCACATAGATTGTATGAAAAATCGCTCTTCAATTGTGCAACAAAGAATTGCTAACAGAACCAAAAAACTGATATCATCCTAAATGAAATGGAAATGGAAAACAAGTTCGTGTAGGGAAACAAAATCACAAATATAAATAGGTAATCCATGTGGAAAAATTCCGATTTATCAATCAATTACGCCAATTTTTAAACTTAGAAATATACTTCAATGATCTATTAGCATATTTTAAAAATACCCGATACACTGAAACATAATGCATATGTTTCCTATATGTATATAATCAATTAAACGAATATTTTCATTCTTTTCCATTAATCTTTAAAGGAAAAAAACACAGCTAATCAATTTTTTTTTTATTATGGTCGCATACACCAAAGCTCATCGCAAAAATTCGTAAAATATCTTTTGCATACGATCCTGTACCCCCAACCCCCTTCCTCTCCTTCTCTCTGCCATAGATCGTTTTCTTAGTTATTTTTCATGGTTCAAATAATTGCGTCGTTTCATTATGTGCGTGAAAGTATTTTGAAGCCTCCGAAAATACCACATTCCGCACCATTACAGCAATTAGGCAACTCTAGCGCCATGCAGTCTTGTAAGTCTAAAAGGCCGTAGGGCAAAGGGGATTATGTTTTGGCTTTTTTTTTACTGGCTGACTAGATCGCTTATCTCGCATCGCATTCTCCCGCGACACTTCGGTTTTATTGATGACAAAACGAAAATGAGAGGACCCATTTCATGCTTGGTATCGCTGTTTGGCGAAAATAATTTAGAAAAGAAATGAAAAAAATACCTGTTTAAACACGCAACATCTCTTTCAATTTGTTACTATGTGAAGGATTTAATTACACTGAGAAAGTGTACAAATGGAATGAGTAATGTGTTAATGAGATATAATTTCAAAAATAAGTGTAAAATCTCTGCTTGATATCATTGTTTTTTATAATATTATTAGTATCTATTTGTAAATTACTTTTTCTATCACTACTCTAAGAAAGAATGCTATCAATATACTCTAAATCAGTGGTGTATACACGGATCGGGTTTGGGGGCTCAAATCCCTCCCATAGAATAACAGATTTTTAATATTCAGTTAAAAATTACATCTCTGTACTTTTTCTTCCACGTTTTTTTAAAATTATAAATCCTTCCCATGAAAGCAATCTGTGTACGCCACTGATCTAAATTTTCTTGAAATGAAATTACAAATTAATCAGTTACGGGCTCATTTAAGCTGTAGATGGGATTAGATATTAGATTTTCGGGTAAATCCATTTATAGCAACGCATGAATCCGCAGTTTGAATACTTGAACGAAAAACAAACTTGTAGGTTCACGTAAATTTATTATTTTTTTTTAAACAGAAAATGATTCATTGAATGTTTAGGTACTAGAAAATTAATTTCTTTTAAATCTTTTGTTGTTCTTCAAGCAGTTCTTAAAACTTCGTTAACACTGTATTCATAACATTTTGGGTTAAAAATATAATAAATTTGGGATCCCTTCCCGTAAATATTGCTAATAACTTAACAACATATAAAAATAATCTGTCACTTAAACATAAAAATTAAAGGCAATTACGGTCTGGCCACTACTTAACGAAATCAGTAAATCCCGAAAAAAGTTCGTTATGTGCAAAATTCGTTAAATAGATTCACCTTTCAAACGAAAATGTTCTTGGCTCCAGGAAAAAGTTTGCAAAATAGAGGTTCGTAAAATGGAAGTCCGACAGTATTTTAATTTTTTTCATTTAAATCAGGGGTGTCAAACTCAGAGACTAACTCAGGCCAAGCAAACAATGTTTAACTTTAGGGGTGGACCGCAAAAAAATCAATATTCATAGAAAGGGAGATTTATTTCGGATAATACATTATAATAAGCTTATATAAAAGAACAAGAAAAATGTAATGCTTAAGTCCTGACAATTGGCTTTCTTCTCTGCTACTGTCTTTCAGATTTTGGAAGAAATTTTATTTTGTTTTATTATATAATATTGTATGTTGATATATTGACAGGGCCACAAAAATGTTAGTTGCAGGCCGCGAGTTTGACACCCCCCTGATTTAAATGATAACTTTCTTGTGTCATAATTATTGCTTGAGGGAACAGAAATCAAAAATTCTGATGTTTAATAAAGGTATATTTTTTTTAGTATTAACAAATATTTATTGAAATGATTTTGTAGAAGATGGTTCTTATTTCAGTCAAAACATTTTAAGAATCGCCACTACAAATACACTCAACTAATCAGATAATAAGATTATAAATTCTTCAGTTAAATAACTCAAACACACACTCCATTTCGTTTAATATAAAAAATATTTTTTTATTCTGCGATTAAAATCGCCTTTCTCGCCGGAAAATGAGCCCTTAAGAAGTTCCTCTTTACTTTAACCTTGATAATCATTTCCGAAGCAATTTCTTTTTAGAGAAGAACAATTCTTTTCATAACCGAAAGAAGACTGAAGTAAGAGAGAGAAAAAGAATAAAAGCTTTTGAGAATAAAGAAACCTGAGTCAAGATTATGGTAAAGTACAAGAAGGGTTCTGTCATACGCATCGAAATACTGAAAAGCATGACACAGATAGCAAGCTGTCTTTCAGTAGGACATCAGATTCTCAGGAAGGTTGCTGCTGCAATTCGATACGGGCCTTCTTCTGCTGCAATTCTTCAGGACATCAAGAGGATCTGAATTCAGAACTCATTTCATAGAAGATATTCTTTGAGAGAGCGTGAGATTCGTTTCAAGAGGCGGGGAAGAG
The DNA here is from genome assembly GCA_019973955.1 of Trichonephila inaurata madagascariensis. Classification (NCBI taxonomy): domain Eukaryota; kingdom Metazoa; phylum Arthropoda; class Arachnida; order Araneae; family Nephilidae; genus Trichonephila; species Trichonephila inaurata. The sequence continues at coordinate 252,965 of BMAV01018986.1, forward strand.
CGTGAAATCGTTTGTAAGACTAGTTCGACAAATGAATAGAGCATGGTAGGCACTCGTCTTTTGATGTGACATGAAATTCGCTTTGGGTGAACTTCGTTTATTTTTGATTCTATATTTCCTTTTAGGGTCAGAAATTCTTTAGCACTTTATGGGATTTCGGGATATGCTTTGAGACGAAATGTCATTTCATTTATCTGCTTTGATGCTCTCTGAATGATGTGAAATGTCAATGTCATTTCGTTTGTCGTTTTTATAAAGCTGGGAGAAGGTTTTTTTTCTTTACATTTAATATATTTGGGTACTCTTAATATAGTTTTAATCCATAAATTTTTTAAAAAATCATGAAAATTATATTTATTAAGATGGAGCCAGACTGCACGAAGTATACGTCTTCCATGCATATACCTCCAATTTATTTTGATTTGAAAAGCTTTCTTCCTTCTTCAACTATTTTGTTCTTAAATTTTTAATTTGTAGTATATCTATTTCTGTAGTTGTGTGTGTGGTAGAAACAAGACATCCAACCGGTTTTATCGGATTTTTTATATTGTTGCTAGTTCTCTGTGGTAAGAACGACTATTAAAAGATATTTCTATGATATCTTTTTTTCTAAGGAAGTGCTTATTTTGCATAATGATTAACCCAGTATAACATCTCTGTCATCGCTGCTACGGAGAAAGAGAGAGAGTAATAGGAAATAATAAAATCAATACTTTGTTTTTGTTTTAAGTTTCACTTATATTTTGTAAAGTCTTATTCTACGGGATATTAATCTTTCTAAAAACCTATTCATCTACTTCATACGTAGTTTTTTTCACATATCCAATGATGTTGCTCTATTTTTCAAGAATAAAAGTGATTATGTATGCTATGCACATTGTAGTAAGTGTCTTGAATATTACTCTAGAGTTTATAACTACAATTTCGTTAAGATTTATTCTTTTAAAATATCAATAATTTGATTCCTGATGTTAATTCTCAGTGATCTACAATTCATGAGGAAAACAATATAAATCGTATTCTAACTTTTATATAAAGTTTTTCTCAATAACAACTTCAATCGCAATACTTATATTATGAAGACTTCATTGATCAATCTATGCACTTAAAAATGTCTTTTTTTAAACTATATTTAACAAGTTTAAAGGTATTTGAAAGTATTCTGGATTCTGAAGTTAATTTAAAAACAAATTTTCAAAAACAGGGTATGCAAAAATAAAACTCAACCATTGCCGTAGGTTAATCTACGCTGAGTGAGTTGCAATTACGAAAAAAATTCTTGCTATGCACCATCTTTGCGTTCTTTTCTTTTTCTCTTTTTTCTATAAATTGATCGTTTTGATAAATGATCTTCGTTTCTTGGCGATCGCATTTGGCGATTTTTAGCGAATCTGTTGTCAAGCTCTAACACGATATAATTCCACTGTGCCAACGGTGAAGATGTCAACCAAGGGAACCGGATGTCTTTTCCACTGCTATAATGACCCTCTTTAAAACGCTGGACGTGTATAAAAATTAACCATCTGTGGTTTTCTGGCCCTCTGTTTACCGTCTGCTTTGAATTCGGAATCGACAAGCTGCAATTAGTAGTGATCCCACTAATGGAGATTTCGTTTTCGAAAAAAAGTGTGGAACTTCATTGTATCTTTTTCTGCAGTAGGTCAGTGGAAAGTGAAGTAATGAAGAACAAGTTGAACTTATTATGCAAGAATTCGCAGAATTCTTTCTCGATCATTAAATTGCTTAGGTGATAACCCTGTTTCTAGGTAAGAGGTATTTCAGACGCATCAATTATCGGATGTTATTAAGCGCATGTGTTTTTCTTCAGATATGTCCAGTGATTTTGAGAAAGCTAATTAAACTAAAGAAGTGTATTCCGATCGTTTTTGTGTGCGTGAGAGTTGTTCCTTGTTTGTCTGCTTTGTTAAAGAACTCTTCCTTTTACATGCAAGTGGTTTTTAGAAAGAATTTTTTTTAATGTTTAAAGGGATTTTTATCTTATATAAATCAAAGCGCGCGCATGGATATCAGTTTTGGGCAATTCATTTTCATTGACAATCGTAATTATAAGAAATGCAAAATTAGCAGTAGTTACTTAGATGGATAGCTTGTTTCTATAAAAAATGACAGTATCAGTAATTACTTTTTAAAAAATCTTGAAGATGCAGATTCTTTTTTCAACTTATCTCCAGGGACGTCTTAAGGCATGAGCCAACTGGGCCCGCTCCCAGGGCCTCTCCCTGGGTGGAGGCCTCGTTTCGTTCTCATCCCTGTCTTAATAAGATCATGATCCGTGTAATTTTAATGGGGTCAAATATTATTTCCGTACATTTTCTCTGAAAAACAGGGAATTTCAAACTGCTTGTCAGCTGGCAAAAGTGGTAAGACTGTATTATGATGTGATGACCGTTGTCCATGTCTAGACCTAGGCCTTATACCATGAACAATCATTCAACTCATTTAGTCACAATGCGGCCATCGATCGAGCCAGTTTGTGCCTAGGTTCTTAGAGATTTGGGAGGCAAGCACACATTTATTTGTTTCAAATAACCGTTTGAACGAGTATTCGATAATACATGCTGAATACTGTCTACTTTTAAAGATTTCAGGTAGGGCCTACTTTTGCATAGGGGCTCAGGGCCTCAAAAATCTTCTTTGGGCCCAAGGCCTCAAAGAGTCTTAAGACGCCCCTGCTTATCTCACAGATAAAACTAGATTACTTTAAAACTAAACAGTACCACAGGAATCGGGATAATTTGGTTCAGTCAAAAGAGCATTGAAAATGAATTAAATAAATCAAAGGCTTTAAATGTAAGATGCATCAATTAATTTATTGCGATTTTCCTTAACGTTGCATTACGAGCTACATGAGTGTTATGTGAGTTACGTGATTTTTTTGATAAAATTCCACCTTAAAAAAAGTATTTATGTAAGTATATTTATACAATGCGTGATCTGGCATTTATTTTCCTTTCAATTTTGACCAACATCGAAGCTTCTCTCTCTATCGAGAATTCAAATGAATGCCTGTCTTTCTCATATAAATGAACCTCTAATCAAATTGCAACTATTTTAGAACATTTAGTGAACATTTTCAAACGGAAAGATAAGATTAATGAATACAGTAGGGAAAATTAATGCTAAGCTTCCGTGTAATTTATGTAAAGTATTTGATAGATTTTTCACGCATAGGAGATTCTTACTCGAGGAAAATTATATGATTTTAAAATTATTGCATTAAATATAGCAGGATTATACTATTTCCACACACACACATATTCCACACATACTCATGTACTCATAAATAAATATAATTTATGGCTTGAAAATGCAGCTTAGAATATAGGATTAAATTTTTCTAATCTTATGAAAATCATACTTAAGAAATTCATGGGTCACATATATTAATTTACTTGAAAACTATATCGGTATTAAATTAGTTATTAATGGTATTCTTATATTCTTTTGTGTGGTGATATTTTTTCGAAAATGTACATCCATATATATATATATATATATATATATATATAGTCTATCAAGGCAATAAAGGAAGTTTTATATACAACAGAAAATTATTAAAATAACTTTATGTAGGAAAATGCCTTTTATTATCTATTTAAATGTTAGAAAAAATATAAAAATAGCTGTAAACGCACACTTAATAATGAAATACAATTTTAAGTACTCATCTTACTTCAGTGATGGGAAGAATGATGATTAGAGAATGGGAATGTAATCTTATCAAATACAGATAAGATTCAGTCTATGAATTAAAATTAATACTGTCAATTTTAATTCTTTTCAACTTGAAAGTTGGTGAGTGAAGTTACTAAGCACCAATTATGAAATGCTTTTTTCATTTTAGTGTTTCCCTGTAAATATATATAAGTATCAATTGACATTTTTTTTAAATCTCAGATAAATTACCCATTTTCTGCTTGCCTTATTGTTTATTAACATTGCATTTCAAAACTGCAATATAGGGCTGTTTTAACAAGCCTCGCAATTCTGAATCAAGATGGAATGACGAAGACGACACCTGAACTGTGGAACTCCATTCTAAAAATATCCCCACTATACGATTTTGTGCTTGGAAGACTACTGGCATGTTTCTCATGAAGAAAAAACATTGTGTATCCACTGATATTTGCACATTAAATGTTAGAATTACGGTTTCGTTGTAAATGATATTCAAAATTTGAAATTAAAATATATTTCTATTTCCTATTGTAGTTCAATCCTCGGAGATGTGCTTCCTCTATTGGTATTTTTTTATTAAATAATCGATATATTCCTGTACATCCACAGAAGAAAAGAATCAAAATCTATCATTTTATTAAAGTACGTATATGTATTTTTTTTTTTTAAACATCATGTTCTTCAGGTTCTTAGGGTTAAGAATAAAAGTTTTATTTCTTTTATCTTTTTGGTTGATACAAAAGGATATTAATAAATAGAATTTGCTAAAATTTTTTTATTAAAAAAAAACAACGCAAAATTCTTGTACATGTAATACAATAACTTGTTGGATGACATACTGCAAAATTCTAATTTCATTTTTTTTACTCAAAAATCAATACAATTTTTGAAAAACGTCGTGAATATCAATTAAGGTATACCTAATGACAGAAGAAAAATGTATGTCAAAATGATGAAAGTAAAAATCCTTTTTAAGAAAAAATAGAGGACGTACTGCGTAACTTTATCCATTGGAGGAAAAAAATGGTTTTTTAAAATTTAAGGAAGGAGAAAACTATTTTATATATATATATATAATTAACACAAAGAAGAGTATGATACATTTAGAATCTTTAAATAACCAGGAGAAAAAATGCGAGATTTTACGGATAGAAAATTGCGACTAAAAATTCGTACTCTTTTTATTTTTTCATTTTTGTGACAGGTAACACGACTCGTAATAAGAGTAATTAAAAATATGTATGGTAAATTTTTTTTTGACGTTCCAAACTCCAGTTGGCGAGTGAAGATCCCCTGAGTATAACAACAGAATTATTTTTCTACTATAGTACATAAAAAGTAAAGAAATTAAAGATTCTTTAGGAAGTTTTTCTATTATGAAAATACATCCAAAATACTAAAAATAATTTAAATTAAACGCTCTTATTAAGCTCAGCATGGCGTTAAATCCATTTGATATTTCAAAATTCAAAAACAAACAATTTCTCTATTACGTTACTATTTTAATTACTTAAACTACCAAACCTAATAATTGTACAAATAATTGAGACAATGACAATTAAATTAATATGTCTGTTATTTTAACCAAGAAAGGGTACACATGTATGACCGGGAAATACATGAAAATATGAATTTTGGTACAGATAAAAATATACTTGATAAGAGATCACAGGAAAATTATTCAAACTAGAATTATCGCAATGCGTGTGTAACTTTAACTCTACTTCAAACTCTGTACAGAATGTCATAATTTTGAAAATGAGTTCTATAAGGGCAACAAATGTAATTGCGTAGACCAGGGGTGGTGAACCTTTATGGATCGACGTGCCTTTTTTTCTAAAAAAAAGTGTTAAAAGAGGTATAGACAGTAGCGCACACAGGAATTTTTCAAGAGGGGGTCCGGGGTCGAAAGTTCACCATTCTTGTATGATGCTTCTTTTGATTTTGTCAATTTTCGGGAACAAAACACAGTAAAAAACTAATTATTGAATAAATAATTAGCATTAATTAATAAAATTAATCATTAATAACAAATACTTAGTTAAATTTTACGTACTATATACTTAGAATTATAATTAATCGGAAAAAATCAAGGGCTTTGGGGGGAGTCTGGACCCCCCTTGTGTGTGCCACTGGGTATAGACGTGCCATCAAATAATTTTTTGGAAAAATAATATAACTAAATACTAACAACACAAAACTATTTAATACGAAAAAATACCTTTTGTGCATTGTATAGCTATAAATGTGTGTTTTAGTTATACGTGTAATTCACAAATTAAAGTTACACTGTTGACTTCTGTTGCTGCAGAATGGATGAAAAATAACTTATATTAGGATTATAAGATGTGTTACTTTTTGTAGAATACATGCTCTGAATTTGAGTCATTTGCCGAACAGTTTCTAAGCAATTAATTATTTTTGCTGAGGAATTTTTTTTTCTTTTTTTTTTGAGAAGAGGGTTTGTGATTTGTTTCAAAATACCGTTTCACAGAAGATGTTCTGCATACCACTATTCCAGAACATCAAACACACACCGCTTTGTCACCTTTACTAATAATGCCATGATTCTCGCTCCACCAAATTTGAATTCCCTTACTATCTTGCACTTTTTGTTCTTTTTCTGAACTAGCCATATATTAAACAGTTAAAAATCTAAATATATCACAGATAAACTTTAAAATACAGTTGTGTCAATGAAATTGACTATGCTATGCGTAGACAAACTTAACGTCATAAGCAATTGTAGTCTACAACGTTAAGGCAAGACAATAGCTAACGAGTGTGTTCCCCGGCGCCCCACGACCGATCACTCGCGTTTGTTCGTAATATTTTGTAGTGAAAGAAATTTTGAAATAAAATGCACACACAAACAATTTTTATCACACTGGCGTGCCAAAAATATTGTGTCGCGTGCCATCAATGGCATGCATGCTACTGGTTCGCCATCCTTGGCGTAGACCATTAGAGCATCCTCAAATTATTGGTCAGTATCTTGAGATGAAGTGGAATTGAAATTCATATCCAGATTAGAGACCATTCTTATAAAATGACTGTAATTCTCTCTCTCAATTACGAGATGCATTGCTATTTATCCGTTGTGTATTTCTAGTGTGACACAAATTAATTATTTCTTAAAAAAATGCAACAAAAATAAGAAATGCTTTTGCAACACTTGATTGAAAAATATATAAATAAAAACCATCGTCAGTTAAAACGTTACTTAAAGATGAACACTTGTCCGTTAAATATTTGAAACACATTCCTCTACACACGTTACAAGATGCTAAATTATACACCATTCCAGTAACATTTACATCATTATTATTCATATGACTATATTCATAACTAGCAATTAAGCTTATTAAAAAGTAGTTGATAAAAAACTCTGATATCTGATCAAGCATACGACACAGAAATAAAACATACTTGCTTTATCAAGTTCTTTCTTTAATCCATCTTTTAACATTAATCCTTCTAACATTTGCAGAGGAGTAAATCTTTCTGGAATATATAACATATTTCATTCAATAAAACTTTATCGTTCTTCCAGTGCTATTAGGTAGAGGTGAACTTGTTCTAATCGGTAATTGCAGGGGAACCATAAGGATTTATAGCCATGTCGCTGAAACACTGTATGGCTTAGTTTGTAATTATAGATAATGATTTATAATATAAAATAATGATTTATGGTAACTTCTACAATAAGGTGCACATTTCACAATAGCGCTTTGGGTGACTTTGGTTTTGTGATATAGTCTTTTCATAAAGTAGATTTATATTTCTTAAACAGTAGAAAGATTTTATAATGAAATACTCTATAAATTTAAATAAATAATCAGTAAATATATGTGAGTTATATATATATATATATATACAGCTTTAATAACATTCTTTAGTAAGAATTAATATCACAGAAATATTAATAATAATGAGCTGGATATTTAAAGGCACATAATTTGAATTGTTTTGGTTTGAGTAGAAATTCAATTTATATGTAATGGATTCTAAATTATACTATAGGTAGTGGCGATGTCCTTTTAAATTTTAAATCATGTTCAAATAGCGGGGAAGGGGGTAATGTTTGGGAGACAGAGGCCTGTTTAGTTAAACAGCGCTCATTATTCTACACAATGGATAGTCTTTGATTGAACTATGACTTTAATCCACCCATGCACATGGCGAGAAATGAACGCACAGAAGGCGAGGAACCTGATTAAATATCACTTAGGTTATTAACATTACAGCATGTATTTACAGCCAGCTATTTAGATTTAAAGAGGCATTAATCTAATATTTTAACATAGGAAAGCTGGAGAGACAGATAGAGTTATATTAATGTCGCACTATAAAGCAACACGAGGGCTATTGGTGACGGAACCTCGGCCAAGTGACGAAGACGACACCCGAGCTAGCACCTCTCTCCTAACTACCACAGCAGTGGGAGAACATTTAATGACAACCTCGACAGATTTAATGCGCATCGGCTCCGTCTACTCGATGGGTGTTAAGTGGCTCCAGGACTTAACCCGCGATACTCTCACTATGAGTTCGAGACCGTAACCACTAGGTTATCGCAGCCACTAGGAAAGCTGGAAGTTATTCGATATACTACTTTCAAAGTAATCAATACACTAGAAATAATTGCAATACTAGAAGAGAAACGGCTGAATTTTTAATTCTGAATCACAGCAAGTGACGAGAACAATACCTAAGCCGGTTCCACACTCACCTAATTTTCACACCATATAATGACCTAACGATCCAGCTTCCTTAAGCGTAAAGCGACATAATTATTCTAGACCAGTAGTTTCCCAATTTTTTTTTTATCCATGGACCCCTTTTTATAGTTAAAACTTGCCCACGGACCTCTTTTTATAGTCAAAACCTGCCTATGGACGTTTTTTTTTGTCAAAACTTGCCCTTTTTAAATTCAAAACTTTCCCAAGGCCAACCGAATGAAAAAGCTACATAAATGCATAGTCTAAAAATTATAATTTTTTTAAAACAAAAATTGCTTAGAAATTATTTATTGTAATTATAACTTTTGTTTAAAATAAAATATATATAAAAAATTAATGACTTGTGTGTGGATGAACTTGATGAAATATTTTAGTGTATTTTTGTGAGTAGCACAAACACAAATCCCCACAAGCACCAGAGTTTTTTTTTTGTTTTTTTTTGTGATGAGATTTCTTATACAGCACTTAATCCACGTTCTACTAAATTGGAAGACGGGAAAATAGTCAACAACTTCTGTACAATAACCCATAATGCAGGATATAAAATTGGGATCTGTTTTTGTAACCAGAATTTGTGGCATCCTTGTTCAAACACATTGGTTTAAGTTCCCCTTTTGTATGAATATTTCAATAAGATGTTCCAGTATTAATATTTATTCATCTGTGTTTGGGATCTGAGTTAGCCCACGCGCAAAAGGGTTCAACACCCAGTCAGGAATATGCAAGTGAATTATTGTTATTTATTTAAATTTCCATAAAGATAAAAAATATATCAAAATTTTTTATTTTATATTATACCTTGCGTGGCCCCCCTGACATTGTTCTGGGACCCCCAAATCAATTTTCATTTTCTACGGACCCTCTAAATAATATTGGGGACCCCTGGGCGTCCATAGGGACCACTTTGGGAACCACTATTCTAGACAATGGCCTTTTATTTGAAGCAGGATTAAAACTCATATCTCGACTTGACCTCGAAGTTCATAATCTTGTCCACGAGTGTTACAGTGATTTACAGATATTAAGTCTATAAAAGATAAACACATTTAAACAAGAAGATACAAATAATACAGTTTTCCCCATCGATTAAATATCCTCTTAACGGTCATAAAATCAAGAAAATTATGTAAAACTAAATGTATGTTCAATAAATGTATTTATTTTTAAATTTTGCGTAGAGTTTTAGCTCGAAATACAAAAATGAATTTTTTAAGAAAAGCCAACATTTAGGTGTATTATGACTGAAAGTTGGTTTTCCGGCAAAGGAAAAAAATTTAAAAACATGTGTTTTAAGCATTAAAGGAGAATTTTATTACACTTATGTACAATGTAAAAACAAATTATAGTAATTTTTTCTTGTGAGATAAATTTCAAAGCACGAGATAAAAAAGCCAACATCACACGTAACAGTACACAGATCCATCAACACTGCTCTCAGATTCACTAACCGAACTTTCAAAACAATCAATTACTTCAGAATCACTCTCAGGTCCTTTTATGGTTACAGTAGAATCCGATTCACTGTTTGTCTAACTCCATAATGAATAACGCAATATTAAATATATATATATATATTTTATCACAGAACGCAACTTACGTGTATTCACGAAAAGCGGAACTAAGCAACCGAGCAAAGGTTACAAAAACATATCGCTAATATATATGTTTAATTGTGCTAAAATCTAGTATAAAGTAAAATAACTATCTCTAAACACGTTACTTATAATCTGGTACTGCCATCTGGTGAGATATAAACATGATTCCGGACATAAGAAATAGATAGTTTTAATCTTTTTAGCGCGTTACTTTTGAACACTCCAGCCCGAAAATATCACGGGTACGAGAAATAGAGAAGGAAATTTCACCCCGTGATATTGACTGGAGCGAGAAGCAAGGGGTTATCAAGAACTAGCTTATGAACAACATGTCGTCATTTTTTAAGTCTGAAAAGAAAAAAAAATCAGCAAATAAATAAGTAAATAATAAATACATAAGGTTACAATTGAAAATATGAACGTTGATTGTTTGTTTGGAAACATTAAGATTGTGGTTCGCGACTTGGTTTGATTTTTTATCAAAATGCCATACTGGTGAACCTCGTACTTTTCAAGTTACCTCAATAGATGAGGACGACATCTAAGTTGGCACTCCACTTCCCAAACTTCCACACAACACCAACGTGAGCTCCTTAAGGATTTAACATATCTCAGCCCCTCTACGCAAAAAATCTTCAGTGACACCAGTACTTTACAATGCCAGCCATGAGTTTGGAATTATGTCCACTCGGCTATTGCGGCTACTAAAATTCGAGAGAGTTAAATATAAACAAATATTAAAAGGGTTAGAAGTAATTGTGAGTGCGTTAGATTGCATTTTGGTTTGTACTCACCTTCAGAGTTTTTTTAATATTTCTAAAACATTCAGCGTCGATTGTTAAGAAAAATTTTTTTTGCCTAACAAAAGTTCATTTTTGCATTTTTGTGAAAAATATATCAATGCCAGCTAATACCTACATAAACAAGTAATTTTTTTAAAAAATTTAAAGTCAATTCCTACCCAGGCCAACAAAGAAAAATTTTATTTTAGTTACTTTTTATTAAATAATTACAATTAATATAAATATGTATGACAGAATGAAAATATTAAGTGGCAGCTCATTTTCATTAATTATAATTAAAGTATCGTATTGCCATCCAAAACAATCATGTATATAAAATTTAAGCTCAACTGAAGGCTTTAAAACGTGAGAAAAAAATCTTTTAAAGTTTTGACCGAAGTCATAAAAAATGAAGCCAACGTGACTGTATCAGTAATTCGTTAAATAATTAGTTTCAGTCAATTAATCTTAATTAATTATAATTAAATTATCATATTTTCACCCAAAACAATAGTGTATAGAAAATTTCAGCTCAAATGAGCGCTTTAAAATGTGATAACAAAAAACCTTTTAATGTTTTGACACAAGTCGCTAAAAATGATGCCAACGAGGCTGTATTTGTAATTCTTTAAATAATTAGTTTTAATAAATTAATTTTTATTAATTATAATTAAAGTACCGTATTGCCATCCACCATAATCGTGTATATAAAATTTCAGCTCAATTGAGTGCCTTATAATGTATTTTATTAACGATTGAAAATTTGAACAATATATATATATATAGGGAGATTGTGAAGTAATAGTAGGAAATGAAAAATGCGTCTCTCAATCTAACTGTTTTTCGATGGTATTTCATCAGTAAATATCTAAACCTTATTTAAGAACAGGTGTAAAGTTAAATTTCAAGAGGCTTATGGGTTATAGAATTCCCTTTTACTTGAACTTTCTCACGCCATAACTTTATTCATCAACCTGGATTTCAAGTAAGAAACTGCTTCAGGAACACCTACTTAATTTAAGAGACGGGAAAAAATGTAAAGATAAAACGGCAATAAAGGAAATTGGATAAGACTGGGCGCCATGCTACCTTGTTACAATGAAGAATATTACGAGGCATAAGATGTAATAAAAAAATAAAATGGTCCAATCTTAAGAAATAAGACTGGTAATAAAATCATTCACTAAAGCCGGTCCAAGGAGATTTTCGAAATGTTCTGGAAGTTTACTACCTTTTGGAATGTATTGAGACAAAAAATGTAGTTAGAATGGAAGTTTTTTGTCACTAAGAATTGAATGTTGGCCGGGATACGAAAGGAAATTAGTTTCAAACGAAGAATTGAAGTGAAGCTCTTATATTGACTCTAGTTTCACCCATGTGACAAGTTACGATTAAATTATAACTTTAGACATACTGATTAATTACAGCAGCAATAAAACCTATACTTCTAATTAAAAATACAAATTTTTAAAACAGCTCTAAATTTTCAAGTTCCACAGCTATGAAAGTTATGTATAGTTATATCTATTTATACTACAGTTCATGACACATTATTACATTTACTTTTTACTACAGTTTATTATAATGAAATATGGGTATTTAACTACAGTCGGACCCCGATTTAACGAATTCTTTCTTTACCCGATTAAAACGAAGGCAAATACCCCTATTTAAAGAATAATAAACCCCGAATTAATGAATTATTTCAACAGCTGCATTTTTATTTAGATTTGCAAATTGGATTTTTTTTATTAAAATTGAATTTTTTTTTCAAATATCTTTTTTGTCCGGAACAGAAAAAAGATTTTTCTTTAAGTTACAAATTTCAACAACCAAGGGTGCAGTGCATTATTAGACTTAACAGGTGCACATAAGTCATGAATGTAACCTATCTTGTGAGTTCTGAATAGGACAAGAAACTTCTTTCTTATGTCATTCCACAGTACAACTAAGAGGAATATCTTAAGATTTTCACGATTATGTTACATTTGATGACGGACTACCTATTTACGCAACTAAAGCTCTGAAAACTGATGATTTTTAAGTATCAATGAATAGCAATTCTGATACAGAAACGGATAATGAAACTCTTATCAAAACCGTTACATTATCTAATGCTTTATTTCGAAACTGTGAAAACATATGCAGCAGAGGATTTAAAGGATACAGTATTTTCTTCTCTGTATAAAGTCAAAAAAAGAACTCTTTCGAGTCGGGAATCAAAAAGTTTTTCAAACATTTGGTATTTTAAAATTTCAGTCAGTATTTTTTAAAAATTCCAATTCACTGGCTCATAATAATTCACTAATATTATTTTTAGCTGCTAAATAAAAAGTGTAAAATCTCTAACTATAGATATTTTTGGTGTAGTTGCTTATTGTAGAATTTCGAAAAGTAAATGTAAAAAATTTGTATTTTATTTGGACCCCGATATAACGAATATCCCTGATTTAACGAACAAAATGTTCGGTCCTGATGAATTCGTTAAATCGGGGGGTTCGACATATATACATGTGTATGTGTATATATATGTGTGTGTGTATATATATGTGTGTAGTTTCAAAAGTATTTTCGCTTAATACTTCCAGTATTTAGTATAGTAATTAAATCAGAGAGATATTTGTTGTCAAAAATCTAGTTATCAAACTTACCAGACACAAGTCCTTCTAAAAAAATGAACAATAACTTCTTTGTTGCTTGTAGAGCTTGAATGTGCTTTCAGTGAAGCTTCATTCCGTATTTATATTATTAATCTCGAGCATTTGAAATTTTTGCTCAAATTTTTATTGCTATTCTTAACCAATAAACAAATATAAATAAAAAGAGTGATAATGAGAGCACAGCTTTTTTTTAAATATTTATTTGTAAAGTTTTTGAACGTAATTTATAAAAACTCTTAAACATTAAAAAAATCCGTGTTCTAACGAAAATTGAAAATCAAAATAAAGATAAAATAAACTTTATTGAGTTGTGATACAAAAAAATATATAATTTGGAAGATATTCCTAAAAATGATAATTCACTGTGTATATTTGGCAATTGTTTGGTTCCTATATATGTCAAGACAAAAATGGCTAGTTCTGGTGTCATTTAAGACCAACCGTACAGAGAGACTAAAGCACGTTGCATCTGCTAAGGCTTGTCCTCAGTTGAATTAGTGTGGAAGTTTGGAGAATGAGGTGCAAGTTCATAAGTAGTCACCAGGGATATCTTAAGGCGTGGGACCAGGACTTCGGCCTCGATGGGGGCCTTGTCTCGAACTCTACTCAGCCTCAGTAAGATCTTGATCCGAATAACTTTAATAGTCAAATGCTCTCTCGTACCAGAGACGTCTTAAGGCATGGGCCAAATGAACCTGGGCCCAAGGCCTCACCCTCGGTGGAAGCCTCGTTTCGTTCTTGATTCTGTCTTAAGATCATGATCCGGATAATTTTAATGGTTAAATATTATTTCCGTACATATTCTCCGAAAAACTGGGAATTTCACAAATTCCATGTCAACTGGCAAAAGTGGTCATATTCTATTATTATGTGATGACCGTTGTCCTTGTCTAGGCTTAGGCCTAATACCGTAAGCAATCATTCATTTCATTTAGTTGAAATGTGGCCATAGGTCGAACCAATTTGTGCCTAGGTTTTTGAGATTGTGAGTCGTGCTCGCTTATTTTTTTCAAATTACCATTTGAACGAGTATTTGACAATGCATGCTTTTGACTGTCTACTTTTAAAGATCTCGGGAAGAACCACCTTTAGCATAGGAAGCTCAGGGCCTCAAAACATCTTCAGATTTCTTTGGGCCCAGAGCCTCAAAGAGTCTTAAGACGTTCCAGTCTTGTACTTATTCTCTGAAAAACTAAGAATTTCGAACTTTATATGCTAACTGGCAAAACTGCACTATTATTTGATGACCATCATCTATGTCTAGACCTAGGCTTACCACCATACACAGTTTATACTCACTTAGTCGAGAGTGCGGTTGGTATTTGCCTAGGTTTGTGAGATTTTGAGTTACCCACATTTATCGGTTGTACGAGTATTTGTCAATGTGTATATACCAGGCGTTGGCATTAAGTCGATCGCGATCGACCGGTGGACCACCAAAATTTTTTGGGGTGACCGCCTTAAAATTAGCTGTCAGTAATTATATACCAAATATTCGAGATTGGCTGACAATATGCAGACAAAGTTTTCTACTGACTATTTTTTCTTAATGTATTTTGAATTGTCTGATAATAAATGCATCATGTGATGTTATTATATGTGTGGCTTTTATTATTATGTTTGTATCTTGTATTTTGCTTTAAACGCGATTTTAAAAGTGAGAGTTATTTTTTAAAAAATTTTTTTTTTTTTTTTTTTTGCTTTTGTTGGTAAGTACATATTTCCGTATTTATTATTAAGTTATAATAAATATTGTAGACTTTTTTCTTACCTCATCACACCAAGGTGGACTGTGATACCCTGAAAAAAAATTAGAAATAGCCCGTACCCTGGAAAATTTTGCCCACCCTTTCTATATACTATCTACTTTCAAGGTTCCTAGGTGGGGCCAACTTTTGCATAGGGGCCCCGGGCCTCAAGAAGTCTTAAGTCGTCGCTGCTCGTCACTTGAGCTTTGTTCAAAATTACGAAGTCCGTTAGCAATTGATGTTGAGAAGCTTCGAAATGCAACGTTAATAAACAATTAACTAATCTGGATTAGTTAATCCACAAGACCAGTTATAAATTTTCATCTCTTTTTTTTCTACGGATCGTTTGAGGTGTTGACAGCGAAAACACTATATCGCTTGGTTTCTTTGTCATACAGATTATATTTTTGAAAAATTTCGTTAACAGTCATGAATGATGGCACAAACCAGCACATTTTTAAAAAATGTGTATATTATATAAAAAGCACACTTAAAAATTTTAAACCATTGATCATAATGTGAGTTATTATTGCATATGATGTGTGCGCGCGCGCGTGAAAATGTAAAGATTATATTGGCCCTGTGTGGTTATAATTGATCGATTATTTCTTTTTTTTTCTGTAATCAGAACGGCATTCTTCTTTCAGTTCGTTTCACAAATATACTGACAATACAAGATTTTGAGATTTCTTTAGAAATACATGACAAGCGTATCAAAAACTTGATGTGAAAAGACTCTGAGTTGTAATCATTTGCTGGTATTAAGTATTATAGCTTAAAATTAAAGCAGCTATGTGGAAATTTACTCATTTCAGACAGGAGAGCACAAGTTCTGTAAATTAAAATGAGATACTTCTTAGGAAATCTAATTATAAAGGATTTATTTTAGAGTTATTATTATTAGCTATCCTCTCTGTGCTATAGTATAAAGTAAATGCAAATTTCCTTTGAGCGAAAAATATCTATTTCTCACTATGCGTAGCTTTCTATTTTATTATTGTGATGACTGTAACTTATCATTCTTAGGTCATCAGCTAAATAGAGAGTAAAAACTATATCACTATACTCAAGTCTGGCAGTCTGCTGAACATTAATAACAGATATCAATGTTTAAATCCTGTATCAAGATTAACACTTTTCGCCTGGCAGCTGAAAGATCGAAAAGATACCGTTTAGTTGTCGAGTAAGAGATTTTTCCTTTTTAGTTAGATTAAAAAAATGAATGTATCATACACCATACTGAAGGAGGAAAAGAAAAAATAAATTGCTAAAAAAAGCAATGCAGGACATATATTCCGTGAAATTTCTTGCTTTTTGATGTTATTTTCAATTGCGGTACTTTAAAGAGATTGATAATACAAAATAGTTTTATTTTGTGAGAATTGAGTCTCTTTTACTATTGCAAATGTTGACTATGATAATTCAAAATCCTGATTATAATAATAAACAAGTAATATAAAAAAAACTTTTTTAAGTCAATTCCTACTTAGATCAACAAAGAAAATTTTTATTTTAGCTACTTTTTGTTAAATAGTTACATTTAATATAAATATGTATATACATATGACAGAAACACAACATTATGAGGTAATTAATTTTTATTAATTATCATTAAAGTATCGTATTGTCATCCAAAACAATCGTGTATATAAAATTTCAGCTCAACTGAAGACTTTAAAACGTGAGAAAAAATCTTTTTAAGTTTTGACCGAAGTCGTAAAAAATGAAGCCAACGTGGATGTATCAGTAATTTGTTAAATAAGTAGTTTCAGTCAAATAATTTTAATTAATTATAACTAAATTATCGTATTTTTACCCAAAACAATCGTGTATATAAAATTTCAATTCACCTGAATGATTTAAAATGTGAGAAAAAAAACCTTTTAAAGTTTTGAAACAAGTCACCGAAAATGATACCAACGTGGCTGTATTTGTAATTTTTTAAATAATTAGTTTTAATCAATTAATTTTTATTAATTATAATTAAATTATTGTATTGTCATCCAAAATAATCATATATATAAAATTTCAACTCATTTGAGCGCTTTAAAATGTATTTTATTAACGACTGAAAACTCCAAAAAGATATATAAATAAATAAATATATATAGAGAGAGAGTGTGAGCTATATAATAGTAGGAATTGAAAAAAAAAAGAGTAACAATAAAAACAGCATAAAAAAGTCACTCGAAATAGAACGAACTGCAGCTTCAACTTCATATCAAGTAGAGTAATATGATTTCATTTAATTTAATACAAATAATAAATAAATGAGGAAAGAGTGATTTAGTATAGGACGTGCGGAAATAATTTTATTGAAAGAATGAATTAATACGCAATTAATTATTTTACCTCTTTTTGACATGCAAAATATTATATGCATTTTTAGTATCCGAATGTTTTCTATGTGAAAAAGTACGAGTTTGATTTTTTCAGAATAGGATAAAATTATGTCTTACTATTACCTTCTTTAGAAAGAAATACATTTTTATAAAAGATAGATATTCGTCAGTATTATTGTATATATTTCTAAATATCACTGTTTCAATCAGCAGTAGAAGTTTTTCCATAGAATATTTAAAATTTACATCATCTCCACATAAGTTATGTCTTGTGTTTCTCTTATCACACATTGACTTACAACATCGATAAATCATAACATAACTTAATTAAATTAAAGTTGTTTTTCATTTCACAAATCAAACTGATAAATATTTTAAATATATTATCCCAGAATGAAATGTTTTCTTCGGTATTCAAAAGTACTAAACGTTTTTAAAGTAAAAACACGTTTAGAATGTAGTATGATGTTTTCCTACTCATGTAGTTTGATTTATGGCCATGACTTTCCTCACCAGGCTGCGAATATATGTTCAGTTTAGTTACATGGCTTATGGCCATACTATGAGACAAGAAACGACAACGTTACCTTGAGAGAATGACATCCATGATCGATCGTCGTACCATCTCCCCCTTACAAATGAGATAATTACAAAAACACTCTAATGTCAAGTAATTATGAAACCAATTCAATCACTGATAACTGATGCTTAATTTCAACAAACAAAATCGATCTCCTCAAAAATTCGCCGAGATTAAAAGTGCGTAAGAGGACTCGGATTCTGTCATGCTTAAATGGATTAAACTGATGGCCGTCTCAGTTGTGATGTCCTACAGTGTTTGGAAAGCTTAAATGTTTAATACCGCAACAAAACTATATTTACTTATTTCCATATAAAAAAATAAATACCGTATTTACTCGAATCTAAGCCGCCATCGATTCTAAGCCACACCCTCAATTCTGTACACATTTTCGAGAAGAAAAAATTGTGTAAGAGGTTCATCAATGTCCGATACTTAAGAAATTTTAAAAAGATTAAGGACAAATAATAGGAATTAATTTATTTTACCCGTAATTAAAATATTTCAAATACATACATGAATCTATAATTACTCTAACCGTCAGTGTAATATGTTTTGAAAATGATTCGTTAGTGATCCCACATTGTCGCAGCTAACTTCGGAATTATTGCAGGTGTCACCATTTTTCCACACGGTGTCGTTTTCCAAGCCATCCAAAGCATTTGTTACGCAATATTTTTTTAAAGAATGTAAAATAATTATTAAAGTCTGCTGAACATTTACAAGCTAAATTTATATCATTTTGTTTACACCATTGACGTGTATATGTTTCATCCGTGTCAAAATTTTCAATGGCTGCTACTCTCTTCCCGTTTTTTTTTCTTTTTTTTTCTGCTTATAAAATAGTCTCCCTTTTCATACACGCGTCATTGTGAATTTCTCTTGAAACTATCACCGATATCTATGATGTTTAGGTGATAAAAGAAAGCTTACACAAAGTCTTTTACCCTAAATGTGAGCAGACAACGTGCAAGGAACTTGGATCCACGCCTAAAGATGTGGGAGAAAGGTAAAGAAGACTAGCCATGTTCACAAAATCAGTTAATTTATTTGTAACACAATCAACAACACAAGTTCAATCAATTAAAAACGAAGAGATGCACCCATTTAAAGCTATATGGAGTCAATTAACAAGGAACGCGAAGTATGAGAAGACTTTAAATACCAGTATACTTACCTCAGGTTCGAATACACTGCCTTCTTAGTTATCTAATCTATCTTCAATCTCTAGTGACAAATCGTCACCTTAATTATTACAATTATCAAATAGCAAATATCTGGGTTACACTATAAATTTGATTAATCACTGTTCCGTTAGTAATCTATCCTATCTCTCTCTCTCTCTAACTTGAAAGCCTAGGCTTTATACAGTAGACCTAATTTTCATGTTAAAGTTCTCTTCTTCAGAGGGTATGTTTCAATAAAATAGTTTTTAAGGACCAAAGATTCCCCAACAGGATTTGTTAATGAGAAGGACGTGGATAGAGCCATCACAAATGATGTTAAGGATATACTGAATACTCTGGAGATAAACTGCGAAATGGGATGTCATCAATGCAAGTGGCCAAAATAAACACTTATATTTTTTTCTTTTGAAAGGAATGGAAACTCAATTTCCTCCATTCAACAAACTTTTGCCTTCGATTCTAAGCCACACCCAATTTTCAGTAGCATTAGCACTGGGAAAATAGTGCGGCTTATATTCGAGTAAATACGGTAATTTATTTAAATCATTGATTGCTCATCAACGTCGCATTTTTCAGAAACGCGAGAGCTATTATCTCGTAATTTTAAACCTGGTCAAGGGACACCTGAGTTGTCCTCGCATTCTCCAAACTTCCACGCCATACCAACGTGACAGCTTTGAGCCTCAACTGATCTAATCAGCAATAGCTTTCTATATTACTGGTTTTTTTGTGCTAAATTCAAACCATGATTCAACAGATGCCACGATTTCGACACCATGACGTTAGTTATTAATACTAGTTAAAATGATAGTAGGGTTGCATATTATTATTATGAAGAAAAAAATAATACGTTTTCTTCGCATCGTTCAATAAGTATTGCAGGATTTCCATCATAATTTATAAAGCTTATTTTATCATAATAAATAAAAAAAGGATATTTGAAGTCTTACAAATCACGATATAGTAGTTTTTCTTTAGTAGCTTTATTCTTTACAGTTTGTGTTTGTATTTCTTGAACAAATTTGACTTTGGTTTTACAACCTGTATGCTAATTTAAATATAAAAAATATTTCTAGAAACCGGATCATTACACATAATTCAATTTTAATTGTTATATATGTTTCGTGTAAGTTACTGGTATATTACCACCAATTAGTAAAAATTTGAGAGCGTTTTTAACATGCTTAGAAATATTAAAAAGGAGAAAACATTTTATAATCAAACATGTTAACGCAATTAAAGAAAAATACACGATACAATTTTTGTTTTCGTGGAACATTCTTAGGTACACTAAGCTATTTTCAAAATTAGATTCTGGTTTTCTAGATATTTATTGCAATCACCATTTATATATAAATTACTGATAAATAATTTCAGAATATTTTGAAAATGCTTAATTGATATAAAAAAAAGTATTCCTTAGTTAAAATATTTATTTCTCTTGCGTTATCAAAGAAATATAATAAAAAAAGCATGTATGCTAGGTCTAATTTTGGTCCTAGTGGACAACACCCAAGTTGAGATGATCATCCTTTTTCTAAATACATATTTTTTTATTTTATTTTATTTTGAGGACAATTATCACTAAAATTATTTAATAATAATTCTGAGATATTTTTTAACTCCCTTAGGGGCATCTAAATAAAAACATAACTATTGACAATAATTTTATTTCTATGCTCATTATCAAATAAACTTAATCATAAAAAAATAATATATATACATAATCCAATTTTTTCCCATGAAAAATCCCCTCAGCTAAGAAGGTTAATCCCATTTTCTAAACTCAGTTTAACTGTTTTGTATATTTAGGAGAATTACCGTTAAGATTACCGGGTGGTATATATATATATAAATCTGGGAATGTTTTTAACATCCATACCACGTACATAGAGCTTCTGGGAACTACTGATGTCTGACAGAGAGTAAACCACCAACCTGTTTCAGAAACTTTCTAACAACCTGTCTTTAAGTTGGGTGGCTCGCTAGGAGCTTTACCTGTCACCATAAAAAAACGGAATGAAAAAAAAAAGCAAACTCTGTCACTTTTATCCATAGCGCCGGATGTTATGTACGCCCAATGGTCTTTCTTATCTTTTTTATGTTCTGGTAGAAGACATTTTACTATCAATAAGAGAAATTATTATCTAGGTGTTTTGGATTCGTATATCCTTCTGACTTTACAGAGTAAGGCGGCAAAGTAAACATTTTTCTTATGAATAATATCTTAGAATGTGTGCATCTCATTTTGGTTTTTGGTACGAAGACAGCTGAATGTAACAGACATGCAAAAATTATTACAGTTCCGCAATGATTAAATAGAAATTATATAGCCTTATATAAAGATGGAGATTCAGAATGGAGTATTAAAAATTTGTTGTAATAAAGTCATACGATATAAGTAGATTCAGCAAATGCTATTCCATAATATTTTATTTTGTGATATGGCATCTATTTTTTTCTCACAGATCATTAAGTATTTTTTTTGTTAGGTGCTTATATAGTTTATTCTCATACTACACTAAATTCAAAATATATTCCAATAGGCGCTGAGAGGTTTTCCTAATATTATATTAAATTAGAAATCTACAACTGAATTTTCAGTTATTTTGTTCAGTTCAGTTTCAATGTGTTTGCCACATGAATTAAAAATTTTTAATCACTGAGAAAAAATTATTTAATTTTTCTGAGCAACCCCGATATTTCTATTTAAAATCTTATTAATCCTAGCTAACTTATTATTAGAGAAATAACAGTTTTAG
>BMAV01018986.1:282170-299180 GCA_019973955.1 Trichonephila inaurata madagascariensis
TAAATTTAATCATTTGATACTTGGTCAACATGTTATCTACAAAATAAATTCTGTTGTGCTATCTCTTGTCTTTCTTGGTGCTGCATTTACGGTGGCCAGCAGTGTATTCAAAAAGTAGGGGGGAGGAGGGGTCCAGGGTCGAAAGCCGTCATTCTCGTATCATACTCTAGTACGCCACCAAACATTTTCTTTTGATTTTATTGATTGTCGAGAACAGTAAAAAACTAAATTATTGAATAATTAATTAATTAACAAAATAAATTATCAATAATTAATATTTAATTAAATTTTAAGTACTATATACATAGGATTATGATTAACCGAAGAAAAAATCAAGCCTATGGGGGAGGGGGTCCGAACCCTTAGACCCTTTCCTCCTTGTGTAGCACACTGTGTATATATATAGATTTCGTCAGATTTTTTTTTTTTTTTTACACTCTTAAGCAACATGAGGACTACTGACAACTCACTTCATATATAATTTTGAACTTCGGTGAGAGACAAGGATGACTCCTGAGCTGGCATCTCAATATCCAAACTTCCTCACCTCACAACGTGGGAACTTTGAGCCTCTAAGGATTTAGCATGACTCAGCCCAAACTGTGGGTCTTCAGCGGTACCAGGACTGAAACTCAGGATTCGCCGGCCACGAATTCATGTCGGTAACTACTCGACTACCGTGGTCTTCCACATAATTATGCAGAATGAAAATCTTTTGATATAAAAGGATCATTCCATCACGACTAATGCACCAAATTAAGATATCCTTTCTAATTTTGGACTATGTATTATTTTTTTGAAAATTGCATAGTAAAAATATTTTTATTTTTGAAACTATTTAATTTGCTCAATGATTGCTTTCAGTGGCGCTCACAAGGGGGGTGTCCTAGGGATCCGGAACCCACCTCCCCCAAAGCCCTTGATTTTTTCCCCAATTTATTATAATTCTAAGTATTTAGTACGTAAAATTTGATTAAGTATTTGTTATTAAGGATTAATACTATTAATTAATGCTAATTATTTATTCAATTAATAGTTTATTTACTGTTTTTTGTTCCCGAAAATTGACAAAATCAAAAGGAGCATGATACAAGAATGGTGGACTTTCGACCCTGGACCCTCCCCCCTTGAAAAATTCCTGTGTGCGCTACTGATTGCTATACATCCATTTAACACAGAATTTTTAATTAAATATTAATTATCCTGCAATTTTTTTTTTTTTTTTTGGTTGCATGACAACCATATCATTTCTTAAACGAAATGGGGTTGCCACTGTAGCCTAGTTGTCAAGGTCACGGTCTCGTGGCTGGCATGTCATGAGTTTGAGACTGGTGCCTCTAAAGACCCACCGTGTAGAGGAGGCCGCTGCATGTTTGTCGAGGTTCAAGGTCCTCTCGTTGGTCTACTGTGGAAGTTAGGAGAGGGGGTACCTGCTCTGGTGTCGTACTCGTCCCTTGCCCGTGGTTCAAAATGATAAAATCCGTCGCCAATAGTCCTCATGTAGCCTTACAGTGCAACGTTAATATATAAAACTCTCACTCTCTTTCTTTAATGTAACTAGAATAACAAAAAAAAGTGAATCTAAATGTTTAGTTGATTACCGTGGAATGACCCAAAATCAAACCAGTTGATTGCGTACAGTTTTAAATATAATTTTAAGATAAGTGAATGGTATATTGGATTTTCGAGTTTGGAACTTCATAACATTGCTTAATCTCTACTCCATTCTCAATAGTCTTTTTTAAAATCACCAAGATAATTTTTAAATAAAAATTTGATCATAAAAGAAAAAAAGGAGGAAAAAGTATAGGAAAAACCTTTATGTGTCTTAAACTCGTTAACAATAATAATGCGTGAATAGATCGTGACTGTCAAATAGTTTTGGATAAGAAAGATATAAGTTTCATAACAGAATATAAGAAATATTCGTAATTCAATTTTCAAAACTTTATTTTATTTTATTTTTATTTTTTTTTTGAAAAAATGTGTGCGTGCATGTGTGGTTATTATTAGTTATTAGAAAAATGGGACTTATTTTCTTTATTTGTTAAAAAAAAGAATTTTTCTTTTATCAATGAAAGTTGAAAAATGTGCTGTTGTATTCTTCAATTAATTTTGACTGCCATTACATTTTAGGGGGAAAGGCAAAAAATCGGAATTTGTAATGCGAGTAATGTATAAATATAATAGGAATCACATACAAAATTAATTCAATATATGCTAGACGAATTGTTATTCCAATGAGTGAAATCGGTTGCCACATTTACAAGGTATCCCAGATAAAGTTGTCTGAAAATAATAGCTTACATTGTGGAAGGTGTGCATGATACTACTTATAAATTTCAAATGTATTTAAGAAGGAATCTTTTCAAGTTTCAATTTTACCATGATTAATTATTCTACATATGTCACAGAATTTTCGAATGACCTCTTTCCTGGGCGTTAGATCGGAAGAGGAGACTCTATTGCCTAACCTCCAGTATCTCCGAGCTTAACACCTGTACTTCGGGCTTCATTAAATAGGCTGTATTCCAAGAAAGAACTCATAGTTTATATTATTTAAAGTGAGTGAGTGAAAGTTATTTTGAGTTAAAGTTATAAGGCAACACAAGAGCTATCTGTGATGGACCTCGTAATTTTGAACATCGGTCAAGGGACGAGAGGACACTGAGCTTCGACAGATTTAATGTGCATTGGCTCCCTCTAAACGGCGGGTTAGATGTGATTTGAAACAGTGTATCTCTGTAGCAGTATATTTAACATGGGAGAAGACGCTGCGTGAGATTTTCTCTCACGACGTTGAATATTTCGTCCCCCACTCAAAACTAAGAATGATTGGAGTTTCCGCCCTTGTCTGGCTGATAATAGAAAGTAGGGGGAAGAGCCGATATATAGTTATCTTCAATCTCAGTGCCCTACATGTTACAGTTAGGATTCAGATTGTTATATATTGTCACCAAGAGAGCGTTCTTTCCAATTATTTTCCAAGATATTGTTGATTTAGTAATAATATATTTCTAATTAAACTATGTAAAATATTTGATCTTCGCTTTGTAGATACCTAGATAACATGCACAGGATACATGCCTAGTATATTATTTGTGGGAAGAATGGAATTTTCACTAACTCACATATAAATACAAATATAGAATAGAAGGAAGGAGTAGAAAAGTGGATACAAAATTATCTGAATGATATAATTTTTAATTAAAAAGCTGACGGAAAGTAGAGCGAAAAGGTTGTAAAATTTTTGGTCATGTAATACTTTAATATGTCATGTTTTCATGAATCAGTGCAATCCAAGCGAAGTTCTCCCTCTTCCACATTGAGGTGCGTCGCCCAAAGCCCTCGTGTAGCTGAACAGTACGACGTTAATATTCACTTACTCTCTTCCACATTAATTATGTCTATACCGTGGCATAGACAAAGGTGGGATTTGAACCCCCGAACCCTAGATTTTAATTTTTTAGCATAAAGATAACTTCTTTGTGCTTTCATTTACGTTTTCTTAAAAAATATAACTACTTCCATGAAAGCGGTCTGTAAAAAACATTATATATAAAAAAAAAAACTTAAATAGTTTAATGCATTTGAAATTTATTATAAATAGCGAGTGTGATTCCCTCAATATAAACCTTTATACTTTTGAATACCTTTAGCCGGACACTTGCATAATACACAAAACAATCAAATTTTCCTTGTTGTGTTTTTACTCTTTCTTTTTTCCATTGCACATAACCATTCGACAATTCATTAATCAAAGTCCCCCAGCGAAATCATCAATTCATTGCAATTTTACAATAGTCCCCATGTATCTCTCTCTCCTTACACTCTCTGACCAAGTTTCAATGTCATACTCAGGAGCCCTTTTTTATGTGCTTCTCATTTCCCAGCATCTGACCCTTCTCTGCAGGCTCCTACCAGCAATACCTTTGTTTTTAGTATGCCAAGAAGCCTCACATGGCTTCTATATATCAATTGTTACTGACACGTAACAGAACAGTTTGCCTGTAGTGAAGGGGCACACGGTGTTAAATGAAATGGAAGACGTTTTGGTAAAACTTGGGAAACGAACATTGGAGTTGTGGTTTTACTTCTTGGTTGGGGGTGGTCTAGGATTTATGTGACACAGACTTTGGCTTCCGGAGGTATGAATTTTTCATATACATTTCGACTTTGTGTCGGTTTGCTTTATGGCTGCTGTTAGGAGATACATGTTGCAGGCATGATAAATTGATCGTGAAATCCTTCATTAAACACATTGAAGTTGTTTCATTTGCTATTTTTAGAATTCAAATTGTTTACAGCAAATTTGAAGGAAAAAAAAACAGGAGTCATTTAATTTTGATTATATGTTTTCAAGGAAATTAAAGAAGTTTTGAATATATATTTCTTAAATCTTTAGAAAACTCTTATCTATTACGATTTAAAATGAATATTATGCTGAATAAAATAATTCGTATACAATTAAAAAGCACATTTACCAAGTGAGATAATAGAATATATTGAAATTCTTGAACGAAATTGAAATTATACATTTTTAGGGGCACACACATTACACATTTTGCAAAAATTTCTGATTTGCTTGAATTACTTCAGTACATGAGCTATGGATTTTTAAGATATGTATGAAGTATGTATATGTGTGATATACATGTATGAAGTTTTAAATACATTAAAAATATTGTTAGGTACGTCAATGAAATTTTTTTTAAGAAGTCGGTTATGTGAAATAAATCAATGTGAATTACAAATTACAATCAATAAATTGCATAAGAATTCCTGTTGCAGAGATATGTGATACACCATTGCATTGATTAGTTTTCTGATATGATATTCAAATCATAGTGTTTTTTGCTTTGTAGTTTTTTAAATAAAAAAATTAAAGGATTTTTTTTTCTATTTCTGAATAACTATAAAATAATGTTAAGACCGTAATAGATCACAAATATTGAAAATCAAAATTCAAATATCTTAAAATTTCCATTAATTTATATTGCCTATAATTTGAGTTGTTTTATAACTTCAAGACATTATACAGAAAATAATAACAAGCTGAAAGAAGTTTGGAAATTATTTCTATAACTCCTGTGATATTGCACATGTTTATTTAACTTTTTTAGTGGTGTTTTAAAGAAATCATAGTAATTTCCGTTTATTGTAAATAAATAATTCAGATTATAATGAAGCAGAATGATTCATATATATATCTGTGCGTATATATATATATATATATATAATCATTAAATACATACTCAATTGTTATAAATTTAACTTAACGCTAAGCAATAAATATAAGTTTAACAAGACAGTACGGGATAAAGTTAGTAAATGATTAAGTTAGTATAGTGTTAAAGATTATACATATATATATATACACAGTCGAACCTCCATATAATGAACCTCTATATTGCGAAATTTTCGTGGAACCAAGAACATTTCACCATTTTCTTCGTAAAATAACCTCTCAAATAGCGAAGTACATTTTCTATATGACGAACTTTTTCTTTTGTGATTCAATTTTTTTTCTTTCTATCTTTAAAGTATTTCTGGACTTTTCAAGTTATTCTCTCTTTTAACACATTTTATGGTGGTCATAAATCTTGAACTGGTTTTACCAGGGGCCTGACTCACCTAGAACCAAAAATTGCAGTAATTTTTCAAATAAAAAACTCAAATAAAATTAACAGATTTTATGAGAATTAAATTTAAGGATGCTGGTGGTAATGTATTTTTAGAATTTCTAGTTATAAAATAATGTATGTTTAAAATTACTTGCAAGCTTTAAATTAGAAAACGTCCACATAAAATTCATCAATTTTAATATAAAATTATTTTCTTAATGTTGAAAATACAGTGTATTCTTCGACATTTTTTTTGTATTGTTTTCCTTGCAGTTTTTCTTCTTCTTCTTCTTGTTATTTTTTTTTATGAGTAAGATATATAAAATAAATATACATTAATTTACAAAAAAGTGTAAATAATTACTTTTTTCAATATATAGTGTTTATGAATTTAAAATTTGCTTTATGTGATTTATATAGTTTATTGAAAGATGATCCTCCATATAACGAATTTTCCATTTAGAGAAATTTTTTGCGGAATTTAGCGACTTCGTTAAATAGAAGTCCGATTGTATACATACATATATATTACAATACTCAAGATAAGGAAATATCCCAAACTCACACAAGATGATTGTTACAGCAGTTATAAACATAGCTTGCTAAAGAATGTTATTAGCAGGATATACATGAATGTGATCTGCTTTATTTTACTTTACGGTTATAAATGTTCAGTAAGATTTATTCCTTAAAAGAAAGACTGTGGTAAAGGAATTTGGAATGGCATGTGTGGGTCCCATTTGAAAATAAAAACTAATTTATGTTTCTGGAAGCATATTTATACGAAGCACTAAAATTTTTCAGAAGATTTTTCAATGATACAGGCAATATTTTTTATTGGATTCGAAAATTCTGAAAAATATTTTTGTTATTAAGTTTTAAAGAATAAGTAATGTAAACTACAGGTTGGGAAAGTAATAGATCTAATTAATCTCTGGAGATTGACCATAATTACTCGAAAAGCGCAGAAAATTAAAAAAAAAAAGAGTAGAGAAAGATTTCGCATAGAACTTTGGAAATAAGTATGTTATATACGAAAATAAGCATAAATAGTAATAATTAAATGATATTTAATCACAATTAACAGCATTCAGTATTTCCCATTTTTTGTATTTTATGACACGTAGGATATGAATTTTTACATGCGCCAACGATTTTATACATCGAAAAATCTAAAACGATATTTCTGTGCGGTACCGTTCATTGTTCAGAGAAAGCAACGAAGCAAGAAACACCAATCTCACTCCTCCTGCGTCGAAAACAACAAAATTAAAAAGACAAACAGGCACGCTTATTTCCCGATAATTATTTCCTGCAGAGATACATCAACCTTATTGGTTCCTAACAACTTAAGCTCTTTAGTAGATCGTCCCTCCCCAAACCAATGCATGGCATAGATGATAGGTCATTATTGGCGATACCCATTGAAAACGCCTTACAAATACGTTATTGAGTTCGTTATCACACCTCAGACAGCTTAACGGAGTATCTTCCTTCTAAGGGGGTGCATCACTTCGTGACCAAACGATTATTGTAACTTCCCGCCAAAATAGATATCACGACGTTTGGCACGCGCACTCACCAGATTTTTATTATTATTCTTATTTTCACTTAATTGCATTTTTTATTGACTCAACATCCACTGTTGGATCGTCGTGACTTTGGCACGTGGATTGTGTCACGACCCTTGGTCACGATTCTCACGAAGCCGCCATGACTTTCACCGATATTTATACTCATCCCCCCTCTCTTGACTGAAGACGACTCTTGAAGTTCGGCCCGTGGCATCTCACACGTTTTACAATATAGTTGAATGCTTGCTCTTGTAATTTATTTGCGCTCGGCTACAGTTAATAACTAATTGGCATTTTTCTTGTTTCGTTGTAACCCAGGGCCATGGAGATGGGTTCTTTTATATTTTTTTCATCTTTCTTTTTCGATTTTTTTTTTCCGGGTAATGAACGTGTTCCCATTGGATGGGAGAAATATGCGATTGACTGTTGGAATTTGACGGGATTCTTTTGCTTTCATTTTCGGAAGGTTTTTTTTTTCTTTTTCTTTGTGCACCTGTTTCTGGATACCATATCGTTTTTTTTAATGGAATTGCTGTAGAGATTAAAAAGATGTACGACACGTAAGGCAACATATGTTTTTCTTTTATAAAATTTTATTGTGCCATAATGAAGGAAAGTAATATTTTAAAAATAAATATATGAAAAGAAAGATAAAACAAACTGACACCATTTTTCTTTTCTTTAAGTATTTATTTTAAATGAAACACCATTTTTCTTTAAGAAAATTAGGCCCATTGTGAGGTTGAAAAAGTTATGTTAGTTTGCACAGTATAACAATATAGTTTACGCATTTTATGCAGAAAATAACTCTAAAAATAGTCTACATAAAGCAATCATTCATGCTCTTAAAATATCTCTCATAATACGTAAGCATGATTTTCAACATCAGTCATTGAATAAAGATCGAGTTTTTGCTAAACAAGTTTCATTTATTTTTTATTAAATATTCCACCAGAATTCTCATTTAATTGCTAGAAATTCTACATCTAAATGAGACTGGAATAGTCCCTCCTGTATGATAATAATGAAACAGCCAGCAGCTTAATAATCTACGAAAATTATTTAAAAGAGTTTTCCCCGCACTGTTTTCTGCAATTGATTAATAATTATAAATGACATTAACGTGCCTAAACCGAATCATCCACATTCTATCATATCACTTTAACAAAGAAAAACTTCTACAATTTTCGCATTTTGTTAGAAAGTAAAAAGTACATAAAAACGAAACTTTTTTTTTTGTTTCTGTTCATTTAGAGTTATTATTATTATTATTTTTATTGAATTGTTTCGTGCTCTCATTTCTGTTATGATCTTGGCGACTAAAACTGAGCGATTCAAAGATTCAGAAATTCCATTATGTGGCTTACATCTATATTGATAATATGATATTTCTTCTGAACTGCTATTTTATATATGAAGTTTTTTCTATTTAATTTCTGATAATAGCAGTTGGTAAAAATTTTTAATTGGCTGTTTTCTGTAAAATGTAATTTAACATATAACTTTTTTTATTACCTAAAAAAAAAAAAAAAACAATGACTGAAAATTAATATTTTTTAAAAATACATACCATTTACAATTTCGACATTTAAACACCTGGATTTTGAATCGTCGCTTATCACTTTTTTTAAAGAACTTTTGTGTCTATGAGATTTGAACTGGGCATGACGAGGTCACATGGAATTTAAATTTCAAGTTGCATTAGTCAACCGAAGAAACACCATATTATCATTTGTTTAAATAATGATAATGAAACCGAGAAAACTTGCACGTGACTTCAGTATTACAGGGAGCACTGGAGGGTTAGGCTTTAGTTTTATAATGGAAGACAAACTATATAATTATGTAAATACTTATTTGCGGTCGTATATAATCTATTCATATACGTGTAAAGCGGATGATATAATATACATCCTTGAAATAAAGAGTGTGGGTTTTTTTGATTATGTAGTTTCTTTGGTTTGTAGATGACAATTGAAATAGATTTGATTTTCCACAACTTCACTTTCCACACTGAAGATCAAGTTACCCATCTAAATTTTGTTAAATATTTTATGTCTAATTCTTTTACAAAAATACAGATCGTTATTCTGAAAAAGAAAATTAATCGCTTCAATTTATGATGAACATTTGCTTCAATATTACTACTTTTGATCTCGGATATGAGTCTTCCTTGTAGTTATGATAGAAATGAGTGCTTTATTACTAACTAATTGAAATGTTCTTAACCTCGAACTTTTTACTCAGAAGATAATCTAGGTAACCTTCTCAGATGAATTACTTTTCTTACCAATTCTTTCCCTTGTATATATTAACAGAATTATTAAGAAAATCAATGAGTTGTATGCTAAAGCCAGGGGCGTAGCTACCGCCGTATCAATGATACGGGGCCCCCAAGCTACAGGGGCCCCAACATATGTAACTATAGTACCCCTAACAGGGCTTTCATTTCTAAAAAATGAGTCCCCAAGGAGTTTTGATACGGGGCCCATACATAATTAGTTACGCCAGTGGCTAAAGCTATTAGAATAATATGAAAATATATGTGAGCTTCTTTCTCATATCATTCAATGAAAATAATAATTATTATTTTAACTATAATAATGTATATCTTAAGTATTCAAAGTGTTTACCCCCCTTTTAACTTCTTCATTTAATCCAATCGAAAAGATAACCAAACTGCACCAAAGGATTGCTGAAGCAGTGGCAGAAATCAATTTAGCTAGTTATGATTCTCGTCAAGTGATCATTTTAAAAAGTTCTACATCTTGCATTCATGTAGAAGGCAAACACTTGAGAATATGCATTTCATTAAAGTGTTTCAAAAATGTTTTCCCTTTCCTTTTTTTAGTTTATTGCTTAATTTAATGTACATATTTAAGACTGAGTTTTTTTAAATGAAGTAGTTGTATTAAAAAAAAAAAGCAATAACTATTGAGGGTAGAAAAGCAGCAAATGTTTTGCTATTTTAAAATCTTAACTAAATGGGTCATCTTTTGAAATAAGTTACTGAGAAAAGCATGTAATATTTTTGTTTTTATGGAGAGTCAAACTTAGTTGACATTTTCTCAAATCGACTCAAACTGCGTTAACTTTGCTCAATTTTGCTTTTTTTTGCTCAATTTGTGACTGGTTAACAGCACGGGTTTGTAAGATCGCGTTCTATAAGAAATCACTGCAAAATCTTGAAATTTGTGGTTACAGTACCTAATGAGATGATGGAAGATGTCAATTTTCCTCTTTTTTAAAAATATACCAGTCATTACTAACCAAGTGATAGTGAATTTTTCTAAAATTTTCCCCAGAACTTATATGACTCCCCCTCCTTTCATCCCATGCCCGCTTGATGTTGAGTTTGTGAACACCCTGTATGTTTTGTAGTCTTTATCACGCCGGTAAAAAAATTCCCTTTTCTAACCCCACACTATTATGTATCCTCTCATGTATTGTGACGTCTCTCGCGTCCTTCTGCTAACATAACTCCTATGTTCTTTGACGGCCACGATTAATGGCAAAACCTTTCCAACCCAATACCAAGAAGATAAACAGATCAAATATGTAAATGAGATATACTTTAAAAGGATAGAAGCTTTGATGATAAGGAGCGGCAAGTTTAGAGATAACTTAGTGTGGAATCATTCGGATCAAGAGTGAGATGTCCTATAGAAAGATACGTTCATTATAAAGAAGTTGGAATCGTCGTATATAAAGTTACATTATAGATATTACTGAATCGTTGAAGGAAGGAGATCTGCAAAAGGTAATATATTATATAGGAAGTTAGACGAATCTGTTAATTTATTATAATTAGGATAAATGATCTAGTTGCGTGATCTGACTTGAATATAAGGTTTAATTGGGTGTTAACTCTCACTTTAAGGAAAGTTGTCAATTAGAATTAAGTAATATAAGTTATTCTTAATAAAAGTTGTATTAAGAACCAACATGTCTCATCATTTTGATAATCCCACACCTCTAGCTTACGCGGATCCGGAAAGACATAGTCATCATAGGATGGCTATGTCGCAGTATCACAGAGCTTGCCTTATGAACCACACACTTGAAACAGCAGGGATCATTTGCTTCACCGTTCTTCCTAATTAGCTTCCAATCGATTTTTCCATATAAAACCTCCAATAAGAATTCGTTTGCCCTCAATATACTTTTCCAATGAGATGGAAGTCCAGCTATAAGATGAGATTTGACCTACGCAACACAGCTTTTGATCGATGTTGTAAGAAATGACTTTCGTCACACCTTGTAGGTTTCTTTGAACATATCGAGGCGAATTTTCTTTAAAACTGGTCTTTTCAAAGCTTTGTCTTCTCCATAATATTAGGACTGACTAAAACACACAAATTTTACGAATATTAAAATTTGTGTTTTTCCCGTTCTGTCAAAGTTAGCTTTCAACCGGAGGCCAAGCCAGACGAACATGTCCAACTGTTCTGAATAGTTTTATAATATTGAGTGCTGTAGACCAAGGGTGTCAAACTCAAAGGTTAACTTGGGTCAAACAAACAAGTTTAACTTTAATCGGGCTGACAAAAAAAAACAAACCCACAATATTTATAGAAACGTAGGTCTATTTCGAATTATACATTATAATAAACATGTATAAAAGAACAAGAAAAATTTAATGTTTACGTCCTGACATTGACATCCCTTCTCTGCTACTATCTTTCCTATTTCGGGAGAAATCTTGATATTTTATTATACATATTTGTGTGATGGTGGGTATACTGGCCGGGCCACAAAAATGTTTGTTGCGGGCCGCGCGAGCCTGGCACTCCTGCTGTAGACGGTCTTAATCCGAAATGTCCGCCAATTTTCCATGTTCAAATTCCCTTTCATCGCCCATCCGGTATAGTGGTTAACAACGCTGACTGCTATGCCGTTGGGCCTGGAAGACATGGATGTTTGTAAATGTATAGTGCCTTCGCGGTATGGGAGTACTTTAAATAACCGTCGAGTCGTAAGTCCTCTCGTGAGGTTGTTGGAAGGGGAAGAGAGGTGGAAGGCCCCTGATCATACCCAGAGTGTTCTCCCTCAAAATTGGGGTGAAACCGAGCTAAATAGTTCTGTCACCTGTATGGTGCTCAAAGCTACGGCTAACGACAGACGTCACTTAGCCCTTTGCCATGATGAATTTCGTCGGCCTTGATCTGGCCATTGCCGATCAGGTGGCATTAGTAACAACAGCAAATACCCTTTCGGTACTGCTATAAATATGATCACGTTGAGAAACCAGAATTATACTTCCGCTTAGCACAAATAACGATCGAGAATTGCTTTGCCTTTAATGTAGTTTGCTACCTCTGACGAATTATGAGGGAACGGATGAAACATATGCGTTCTTTCTGAACTAACCGGACTTATTTGTAATTCGTTTGGATTAAGAATACAACTTTTATATAAAACATATTAAAATTTTTCGTCATGTATTCAGTTCTAAGAATTATGCAGGGTATATAACTGCGCATAAGTATAAATTTCACAAAGTAACAATGATCTCCCATTTATTTAATTCAAAAAGAATTTAATGAGCTTCATTTTGACATTAGTGTTGCACTTAATTCTGCATGAGGAAGGAAGGAAGTAACCCCCTTTAACAAAAACGAAACCCCATAGGAGTTTTTTTTTTATTCATATTTGTGATCAATCAGAAATCTTATCCTTCTTTGGCAAATCTCTTGCAGTTGTCAGTCAAAGACATCCAACTAAAATTAATCTTCACGCCTGCCTCCTTCATATCTCATACTTTTTTGTAGTAGACTCAATATGGAAGGAAAAAAGTAGATAAATACAAGAATTAGAAAAAGAAAACTTATCAATTAAATGTGTAAGGTAGAGAGAAAGGGTAGTAGTGGTTAAAGGTTAGTGAGGCTACATAGAATTAAATGTCAGATTATTCGGCCGAATTTCAAGACATTTGACGTAGCGCGTCATAGATGATGAAAATTCTAGTATTCAGGGATGGACTATATATTAAATGTGAGAAAACTGAGGCTATAGTCTTTCCTTGACATTTGATTTTCAGTTATATTAAGAATATATATTATTTTTAAACGTCTGAAATTTGTGAGTATGTAAACATAAGGAAATTAAAGCTAAAATTTCTGAGAGTTGAGAAATTTCCTGAAGTGTGCTAAAAAAAAACTTTTTTCTTCCTTTTTTTTTCTCTGTTCTTTTTTTCCTTTATTTTTTTGCTGAAAAAAATGATGAAGCATTCCTACTTTATCTTAAATTTATAACTTATTGTGAAATTTTGACTGTTTTATTGAAGAGCTATTCATAAAAACTAATATTATAAATAATTTAAAAAGGATTAAACACACAAAAAAGAAATGAATTTTGAACTTTTAAACAGTTTTTAACATCAGAATTCACTATACAACAATCAGTCATGAAACACAAGTTTGGTGTATAATGCAATTATTATGATATTTACAAATTATTTATTTATTTACATAAATTTTTCTGAGCTAGAACTCTAATTGGAATGAGCTAACTCTAATAAGCATGAATAAATAGAAAGAAAAAAATTCATCTTTTGAGAAGTTCTATAGTAACATTAATATTAATGACGTATACAATGTCTATTAAAATTTTACAACATATGTTTGCTTTTTTTGAAATCACATTGCATCAGTACTTAGAAGACAAACTATCTTGTGAAAGCTCTATATGTTGATGAATATTCCACACTATTTGATTAGATTTATATTTAACATTTACTGATAATAACATGGATTGCTTTTTAAAAATAATTATTGGTTTAAAAATCATTGAATTGCAAGTTATTGAGAACGAATGTCATTTACAGGTTTATATATTTTTCTGTAGTTACTCATTTTTATTCAAATTTTAAAATGCCGCAATCTCACATTTTTAATCTCAATATTAAGACATTATACCTGCATGCTTTTATTAAAAATACACATTTTTCTAATGCTACACATTTCAAAGCCATTGAATTAGATATTAATATTTTAGCTTCATGACGAAAGGTAATTCCTGAACAACATTGATTAGTTTCACAGTATAATTTTATTTTTTCTCTACAATATTTTATCAGTTTGAGATAAATAATCAATCTGACCATATGATTTATTTTGCGCAAAGCTGAATATCTACAGATACAGATTAAATGATAAATCTCTTCCTAATGAATATAAAAATCAATAAAATAAATTCATAAGGATAAAGACAACGCTGTGTACATACGTCTATGGAATATATAACATATATTAAAGCATTTTGCTATTAGATTCAGATGTTTGCTTTAAAATTTGAATTGAGAGGAACAAAAGATTTTTTTATTTGTATTTTGGTAATAAGCAATCAAAAGTAGAAATGTTTTAAAGTATCCAACTACCCTAAAATCATAATTTTTCCGAAAAATTGACAATTTTTTTATGGTTTTATTTTATAGGCCATTTTATTAGCTTTATAAAAAAAACCAAGTTTTTATTTCCCAATTACTAGAAGAAAAACTACAAGTGCTTTAGTAATAGCTAATGCCATAACTTTACACAAGATGTCAAACTTTAAAATGCGTTTTACTCGAAATGTGTTTTTCTGAAAAGCTCAAATGGAGGCAGCGATTGCTCAAAAAGTTTTTTAAACAATTTGCTAAAATTTTTTGTGAGTACGTTCTGTATAATAGTAGAAGTGTTTTAACCTTCAGATTTATCAATCACAGTTTTATTACAAAATTTACAGTTCTTTATGTGAATATAATTACTTTTTCTAAGCAATTTCATATAATAACTAAGATAAAATGCTCTAGTTTTTGTAAAAATTAAAATATCTCTTATCCTGAGGGTTATTTCAAAAAGGAATAGGAAAGTAATACATCAAAATTGAAAAATTGAGAATTTGTTAATTCACTATTTGTACAGAGTGGGCCCTGTTTATATAATTTTATGTCAATCTTTACCCATTTTTTCCCATTTTAGTAATAATAATTTATTTTTCTCTTCTTAATTTTGGCCTTTTTTTCTTAAAATGTACTAAATAAATCTAAAAACCATAAAAAAATCTCCATATCTCCATTTTTTTTAAAAAAAAAGTTTTCGCAAGTAGTCGGATATCTTAAAATGTTCTTTTTGACTATTTGATTTGATTGACGCCACACTACGTTGTATCAATGACAATCTTGAGTCACATTCTAAACTGAAATTTTAAAAGTATCAATAAACAGTTACTAGATCACGAAGATCGTAGGTAACCAATCTTTCTAAGCCTTTTAATTTAAAACCAATTTCTTAAATTGATTTTAATTTCAGTGGAACAAAATCCATAATTTGTATTTCATCCCATCACCAACGCTAATCGTGACAGAAACTGAGTGACGAGCCATCTGTAATGAAATGTTCAATCAAGACATATCCAGAGAAAAAACTTGAAAACTATGAACAACGAGGCGATTACATCAGGAAGGGGGTTCG
Source organism: Trichonephila inaurata madagascariensis (assembly GCA_019973955.1). Taxonomy (NCBI): domain Eukaryota; kingdom Metazoa; phylum Arthropoda; class Arachnida; order Araneae; family Nephilidae; genus Trichonephila; species Trichonephila inaurata. The sequence continues at coordinate 297,822 of BMAV01018986.1, forward strand.
AAATTTCAACGCTTGTGATTGATGAGTGATGACATTTACCGCAATCATTTCCAGAACTGACGATTTGAAACGTCTAAAAGCCGGATCTCAACGTGCAAAACATCGACAGAACGTTGTTCTTAACGGATTGTAAGCATTTCATCCTTATTTAGGTTGCAATGCAGATATGCTATCGGAAGGAATAGAATACTTTTTAGGTTTGCTAGTCGTTTATACATTTAAGCTGCAATAAAAAACAAAAGATGATCATACGCAAAAATTACAAGCTTACGCTCAACGTTTACCACGAAAAGCCTAAATACCCAGTTATACTTAAGTTCCAAGAATGTTTATTCATTTTGAATGCTTATTAATAAATATTTTACCGCAGGCAGATGTATATAGAATCTATATTAGTATATAATTAATTTAGAATTGAATTATGGTGGTGTAAAATGTACATACATTATTATGCGTGCATATGATTACGTGCAGTTAGGTATCGATATATTTTCACGGATAAAAAGAATAAGCTTTTTGAAGTTTACATAGATGCTTGGATGGTTACGCATATGTGTCAAAATATAAATTATTTCTGTTGTATTATGTAAAAAAAGACGCATGATTTTCATAATTGGATGAAGTAGTTAAAATCTTTCAATTCATAAATTATGGATGAGATCTACTAGTTAATATTCCATTTAGAGCCACACGCACAGAAGTTACCCGTCTTTTTCCTCCCCCTTAAATTTTTTTTATCGTGTTAATTATAATTCTTGTACACATGCATGTATACATTTTATGAAGGATAGTGTCAATATATTTGTACTATCATTTTTTCTTAGAGCTTCGCTATCTAATAAACTAATTTCGGCTCTGATTGACTGCAAGTGTATAACATGGACTTTCATATTATAATAAAATCGAAATGTGTCATAGTCATTAATTAATGCGCATTGAGCAGTTGTGAATTATAAAGAAAAAAAAGAGATAAAGTTAAAACATTGAAGACATGATTTTGCGAGGCATAAAAAAGCTGCATTCGTTAGCGTATACATTAAGATATAATATTTAATATTTATAGACTGCTTCATATAAAAAATTAAGACAGCCCGAAAAATACCATGATAGGCCTTGAAAAACTATCTCGAAAATCATTATGATCTCCATGGACGAAATTTTTGTTGCTTAAGGAATCCGAATACTTGCGACAACTTTTTTTTTTTTTTTGAAAAAAATGAAGATATGGGGATTTTTTTGTGATTTTTAGATTTATTTAGTATATTTTAAGGAAAAAATCCTAAAAATGAAAACAGAAAAAAAATTTAATATCATTAAAATGAGAAAAAACTGGTGAAAATGTACAAAAAAATTACATAA
>BMAV01018986.1:299280-313767 GCA_019973955.1 Trichonephila inaurata madagascariensis
AAAAAAAAAACCAGTGATTATATTCACATAAAGAACTGTAATTCTTGTAATAAAACAGTGATTGATAAATCTGAAGGTTAAAACACTTCTAGTATTATACAGAACATACACACAAAAAATTTCAGCAAATTATTTTAAAAACTTTTTGAGCAATCGCTGCCCCATTTGAGCTTTTCGAAAAAAAAAAACACATTTCGAATGAAAAGCATTTTAAAGTTTGACATCTTGTGTAAAGTTATGGCATCTGCTTTTACTAAAACATTTGTAGTTTTTGTTCTAGTGAATGGAAAATAAAAAACTTGGTATTTTTTTATTAAGCCAATAAGATGACATATAAAATAAAATCATAAGCAAAATTTGTCAATTTTTGAAAAGAATCATGATTTAAGGTAGTCGGATACCTTCTTAAGTCTATGTAAGATTAGCTCAGTGGTGGTTTTAATGATTACTGAAAGCTCTCCTTTTTAAATTTTGTATGTAAAAATCGCTTTTCCGATAATTTTTTTCTTTAATTTCAGTAGTAGTTTAACATTTCTATAGAAGTTTTTGATTTCTAACATCCAGTACAAGTGACTTTCTTACTATATATTCTTCAATTTTTATTTTTTGTTTATTTTCCCAGTATGGTTGCTTAAGATATCCGACTACGTTCGGAACCGTGATTTTGCAAAAGCGTACAAATAGATAATATTTATGATATTTAGTGCCACTTAGACTAGAAAATGCATATAAAATTGTTTTAAGAATAGAGTATTACAATAAAAAAATTTTTAAGTACAATATTTTGACAAAAAATGAACATAGAACGATCCCTTTTCAAACTATTCTCCTTTTGTGAAATATGCTTCTATTAGAATAATATTTTGTCTGTACATAGCTTAAACCACTGTACAGAGGCTCAACTAGAATTTTTGAAATATATAACTTAGGAGTGGGTTTATCCATGTTTTACGACAACAGAGGGAGAAATTTTTAAGAAAAAAATGCTGATAATTATATATATATATATATATATATATATATATATATATATATTTCAGATGGTTATAACTCTGAAAATAATGTGAATTTTTCAAAAATCATAGTTGTGCCTCTGTACAAAGGTCTGAACTATATACAGGCAAAATATTATCATAATAGAAACATTTTTTACAAAAGGAGAACATTTTGAAAAAAGGTTATTCTAAGTTAATTTTTTGCCGAAATATTGTATTTAAATAATTTTGTTTTTGACAAAATGTCCTTAAAACAATTTTATACATGTATTCTAATCTAAGTAACACTAAATATCATGAAAATTATCCATTTATGCGCCTTTTTAAAATCACGGTTCCGAACGTAGTCGGATACCTTAAGTGTTAAATAACGGCACACTTAGAAGCAAGGTTATTATAGTGATGGATCTCGTAATTTTGAACACCATAGCCAAGCAACACTTTTGAGGTAGTATACACTCCCCTATTATACATCCAAACTCCATAGATTTAACGTGCATCTACACGATGGGTGTTTAGGGATACCAGGATTCGAATTAACAACTCGACAGAAACAAGATTCATCTTAAATTTTTCCTAGAACGATAACTGATTAATTTAACTTATTTCAAAAATTGAGCAGAAATATGGTTTCAAAAAAACTACTTCGAATCACATTATAAAATTATATATTAATTTACCGCTACATAGTATTCATGATTTACAATATCGGATTATATATTTTGTTCATTATTCGAAGTATTGTTTCTTTTGCTTTTATAGCAACGGATGTAAGAATGAGATTTTGCTAAGGTATCAGACTACTTGCAACAGCTTTTTTTTATTAAAAAAATGGAGATACGGGGATTTTTTTTCTGGGTTTTAGATTTATTTAAGAAAAATAATATAATTAAAAAATAATATTAATAAAAATAATATTTAAGAAAAATAATATTAATAAAAAATAATATATCTCTTCTAAATATAATCATATTTAGAAGAGAAAAAGAAATTATTATTATTAAAATGGGTAAAAATTGACAAAAAATTAAATAAACGAGGCCCACTCTGTACAAAAAAATTTATGAACAAATTCTCAATTTTGATGTGTTGCTTTACTATTTATTTTTTAAATAACCTTTAGTTCTTACAAAAACTAGAGCACTTTATCTTAGTTATTATATGAAATTTCTTAAAAAAAAAACCAGTGATTAACAGAATTTTCAAAAAAACACATTTGAAAGTATGACTTCTTGCTTGAAGTAATGGCATTTGCTTTTATACTAAAGCACTTGTGGTTGTTATAGTGAATAAAAAATAATATATATATATTAACTTGGTATTTTTAAAAAGCTAATAAGATGGCGTATAAAATTAAATCATAAAAAAAATTGTCAATTTTTGGCAAAATTCACAGTTTTAGGATAGTCGGCAGAATCATATATCACCAATCCAAAGGTCATGGCTTTGAATCCCATCTGGGAAGGCCTAATTTTTGAGAATGCGATTTTTTTTGCTATACTATTTTATTAGAATAACTAAATCTAATTAATGAATAAATAGTAACAAACAAAAATAGTCCAACACCATATATAGAAAGGAAAATGGAAAATTGCAAGGAAAATCGCTTTCTATTTTGTCACTTAATATTTGATTCGTGTAAGTTACTGATTTTAATATAAACTTATATATAAGATTTTTTTATTTAATTAATCGAATCAGAGTAGTGAAATTACGTTAAAAAATACGGTAAAAAGCTTCCGATTACTGAAGTTTCTCATAGAAAATTGCAACTTTATTGAAGTAGCATGTGTTTGTGCCTGAAAATATGAGGCATGGTTTTTTTGTCGATTTTTTGCTTTCACTTGAGCATGGAAAACTTATGATACATGATTTATAAACCATTTTATCATTTGATAATTCCAACTGTTGGACATCTTTTTAATTTATATTTTAATTTACTATTTACCATTAATTTATGATATCTGAGATAGAATAAATTTTGACTCTTGGAATATTTATTACAAATTATAAAATTGTTAGTAAATTTTACTGGATAATTCCATAAAAGGGATTTTTCTACTAGTTTTTTTGTATTAATACTTCTCATAGTTACTAGACATTTATTTTATATGTATAACTCAGAGAATAGATGAAAATGTTTCCATTTTCAAAAATATTCTATAATCTGACTTATTTCATTTATGTGTATAAAAGGTACAATTATTAATCATTGCTTCTTTTTAACAGCGATTAAAATTTAGATGATTTAGAATTTTTTTAAATGAGTTCCCCAATTTTTAATTCTGTGAGGTTTTCAAATGCTTTAAAAAATGAACAAGAAAAGTGAATTGCCAAGCAGTTTCAAGTAGAAACATTTAATTATAAGGAGACAATGAAAGGTAAAAACCGTTCTCGTTCCAAGTTATAATTAAACAAGCTGTTATAAAATTATTAACAAAATGCTCGGCTGAGCCTAGATTACTTAAGAAAAAGTTAACCAAAGAAGATATATAGGACATTTAAGACAGGAAAGATTTAAGGACGTAATTTTCAATTTAAATGGAGGGGGAGGGAGATGAAAACATACAACAATGCCTGGAGATGCGTGGGAACCAATTTAAATTGTTGGATCTATTATAGAGGATGTTTTATAATTGATGAGTTACCTAAAAAAGAAAATGAAGGCTGTGTTTATTATCGCAGAAATCAACTCCCTTAGGATGTGGGTGTGTGAATCATTTTCCATGATACCCTTCACTGTATTGTGAAGCTCCACCCAGATGCGTTGTCTTGACGAAAGGGAAGCCTGCACAAAATAATAGTGATATTTTATAGTACGAAGTGATGGAATAGCTGGGGAAAATTGCGGTGCTTTTCGATTATCGGATTGGTTTGATAGTTAAAAACAACTAAAAATTCGACACTTCATTTGTTTGTGAGGCTGTAATAGCCGCGAACACATGTTCACCATTATTTCTGCCGCATTGTGAGTACGAGTCTTGATGCCATTAAGAGGTCTCAGGGGTGTTAATTTTGTCTCAAGGGGGTGAAAATATAAGCAATTTTCAAACAGGTATAATTCTTTTAAATTTAAATGAAACAATTCGAATCTTTTACACATTATTTACAAAGGATTATGGTTTCAAAAAAGTACAAAGTATTTGAAATATAATCGTAATTTTAAAAATTATAAGCATATGAAAATAAAAAATAATTTTGTAATAAATATTAAGAAATTTTTGCGTTGCGCACGATATTTTCTAAAATATCAGCCTTTGATGTATAAAACTTTACGGAATTATAAAATGAATCATACTCTTTACACCCTATCTAATTTCAGTATTATATACCTTTTGTATTTCAAAACATTTGAAAAATATTGAAATGTAAAAAAGAAAAGATTAAAAATGTTTGCTATTTATTTTTTAAAAATATAATTTATTATTCTATTTATATAAAAATACTACAATGTAATAAGGATACAATTAATTTTATGAATCAACTTATTGCTAGTAATTAAAGCTACTATTTTAGAAAATAGCATGCGCAACGCAAAACTTAATTAATATTTCTTATAGAAATGTTTCTTATTTTCACATGCTTATAATTTTTAAAATTATGATTATATTTTAAGCATTTTACACTTTTCTGACGTCCCATTCCTTTATAAATAATGTGTAAACGCGCGCGATTCGAATTATTTAATTTTAATTTCAAAGGAGTTATATATATTTGAATATTGTTTATATTTTCAGCCCTCTAGAGAAAGTTAACACCCCTGAGACCCTAGGCCCACCGTATATCGGAACTAATCTGTCAAAGCTCAAAATCTTCACGTTGGCGGGGAGTGGAAATTTGATTAATCGGGTATAAGCTCTGGTGTTATCCTCGACACTTGACCGTAGCTCAAAACTCCTAGATCCTTCATCATTACTCTTGCATTGATTCGGTGAATGAGTGAATATTAACGTCGCACTATTCAGCTACTTGAGAGTTTTAGACGACAGACTTCGTAACTTTGAACCACGGTCAAGTAACGAGGGCGACACCTGAGCTATCACTCCCTCTCCTAGCTTCCACACCACACCAACGGGAGAGACGTTTGAGCTCTCGACAGATTTAACGTGCATCGGCCGCCTCTGCACGGCAGATTTTCAGAGGTATTATGCTCAAACTCAGGCATGCCAGCCACGAGTTCGTTACCTTAGCTGCTAGGCTACCGTGGCCACTATATGGATTCGGAGTGTGATGATAATGTACAATCAATTGTTTGCTTATAACCTTTCAAAACCATTAGCTATAGCTACCTTAAAAAAAGTAAATGTTTTTATTTGTATAGTTTATGGACGTGAGTTCGCTGTTTGAACTTATAAAAGTGGAATGTATTTTGTGCGTTATGCTTTTGGAGGGTGATTGGTTAAAACGAATGTGAATGTTGATGTTTTTTGATTGCCATTGTTTTTAGCGATGATTTAAATAATTATTTAAAGCCATCTCAACTTACGTTATTTTTTATTTGTTTCTTTAAATAAAAATAGTTGCAATAGCTTCGGTTGAATATTTTTATTTGCTTCTGTTCCTTGAAAGGAAGTTTTTAAAAGCCAACACGTATTGAGAAGAAAAGTATTCACTTGCTAATATCTTTTCTTTTGCTGCTGTTGTTTTTTAAATTTGCAATCGATTATAGCAACTGCCTCTGAATACTCTTTCCTCCCTTTCGTTTGCATGTAGCTTATTATATACGGTAAAGAAACACCATTTATTTTTATCTTTAATGCTATAACAGAAATCCACAGATTTGTAGCATGCGCATGCCTTTTCTATTATTTAGAGATAATTGCTTTAAAATATGAAATGTAGGAATACATTGGTTTTCAAAGAAAGCTTAAAAATAGGTTATCAAAATGTTTAAAAAGTATAAATTATTAAAACCTACGTTTTACAAAAATTCCATTTTATTAAACAATCCGAAATCCAATACATTGTATTTATTGCAGCACAACCAGAAATAACGTCAATGACAAAGGAATTATAAGTACATCCTGTAAGAAAAAGAATAAAAATAGTTTAGAATGTTCTTTATTTTGATATATTTTTTAAAGGAAAAAAGAAAGGACTATAAAAGAAAATACATTGAATGCGTGGGTGTATAAGAAAAACCGTGGCACAGAACGTACACATATTAAAATCAATATTATATTCATATTACCAAAATTTTTAAGAGTTGCTTTAAGTATAGAATTTTTGCTTCTATTTGTAATATTGGGGACTTATAGTAAAATTTGATGAAATATTTATTGTAGTTAATACATTAAGATTTAGTTATAAATAATTGAAAGATTATTATTTTTTTAATAAAAGAGTAAGAAAATGGAATTTTAATCTATATAAAAAATAAACACAGATTTTTGAATTGACTAGAAATTTTATATGTGTCATTAAGGTTAATTAATAGTTTTTTCTTGAAAAAAATTTTTTTTTCTACATGTTATGTTTTTCAGTTTATCATAGCAGGGATATTGTTTGAAAGTTATTTAGATTTTTTTCTGATTCCATTATTGTTCAAGATGAATCATAATATTTAGCTTGTTAAAAACGTATCCATTGTTTATTAAATAAGCTTAATAAATAAAACTATTCAGTTTTTTGTATAATTGTGAAAGTTAATATAGATTTGCAATTTATAGAAGCAGAAAAATCTATTTATGAAAGAGGCTGTTTTTGTTAATAAGAATCTGAAAGGTACTTTTATCTGTAGAATAATAAATTGAGTGTAAATTATTATACACACACAAAATTTTAATCCGTGCTATTTATAACAATTTTCTGTTATCAAAATACTTATTTTTTGTAATTATTATTTGAAACACATTCTCTCTCTCAGGACTTTAATGCAATATATTCAATCATATCTATATTCTATAATATATACAGTTCTTAAATATTAACAAAATATATTGATTAACTCACTACACTGGTGTGCAAAACTTAAGCAACAGGTAGGTTTATTGCCATAACTTCACGAAAAATCATCTGAGAGACATGAAATTCTGAAATGAGGGAGAGTATTATGTACGTAAAGGATGACGAAAGCATCGGCGCTGAAAAAGGAATACAACGCATACGGTATGGAATCAAACAAAAACAAACTTTATTGAACGCATAGTATCGTGACTCATGATTGTCTATCCAACAGGAAGAACAACAAGCAAATGTTTCTTAATATGGTATATGCCCTCCCCTTACTACAATGGTTGCTTCGCACCGTCTTCGCATACTCAGAACCAGCTGGTGCAACATTTCTTGAGGTAGGAGTGCCCATTCCTCAATCAACATCTGTTTGAGTTGTTGGTTGTTCTCCGGATGATGTAAGCGTGTGGCAATACGTCTCTCCAAAGCACCCCACACATGTTCGATGGGATTTAAATCTGGGGAGCACGCTGGCCAATCCATTCGAGTGTTATCTTCACTTTCCAGCAGCTCCTCAACAGCAAGAGTGCGAAGTGGCTGTGCATTGTCATTCATAAAAATGAAGTCTGGGCCAATGGCACCTCGGAAAACATGCAGATGGGGAAGAAGTACCTCCTCACAATAGCGATCCTCGGTTACAGACCCTCTGTCGAAAATGTGAAGCTCAGTTCGCCCGTTCAGCATAATGCCTCCCCAGACAAGAACTCCAGGACCACCGTAACGGTGTCTTTCCTTGATGTTACTGGGATAAAACTGGGTCCCGATCTCTCTCCAAACCAAAACGAGTTGAGAATCGCTTCTGGTACTGAACCGACTCTCATCCGTAAAGAGGACACGACTCCATTAATCAGTTGTCGAATTTTTGTGCTCTCTGGCCCACTGTAAACGGTGGCTTCGGTGGCCAACTTTCAACGGGAGGCAGCGTTCAGGACAGCGGGCAAACAGGCCCCCTTTGAGAAGGCGTCTGACCAAAGTAAACCGCGACACTTGTCGACTCGTTGCTGTACAAAGTTTCTGAGCAATGGCGTTTGCTGACTGTTGTCGACCTCTTTTCACCTGCAGGATGATGTATTGGTCATCCCCTGCAGTTGTCGTCCTCGGGTGGCCACCACCAACCTTTCTAACAGCTGTACCTGTGGTTTGGCACGCCTTCCAAGCGCTCGAAACGACACTTTTGTTGATTCCGAACTCTGCAGCTACACTGGTGACAATACGCCCCTCCTCCAGCTTTCCGATCAATCTTCCACGTGTGAAGTCGTCCAGGTGATTTCTACTAGCCATATTTAACGAACTGACTCACTGGCACTTGCAGTGAATATGTTGAATTGCGTCTCCGTCCTTCATTTTATTCTACTGTTGAGCAGCGCGCGCCGACATCACGCGTTTTGCGTACGCTCACATCGCTTCTGACGTTTTGTTTCTGATATTTGCATACGCATGACGTTTCTACTGGCTTACGTGTTCACTGTACTGATCTCCAGACCTCCTTTTCTGCAATTTNTATAATATATACAGTTCTTAAATATTAACAAAATATATTGATTAACTAACTATAACCATCACTCAATTATATTTTATATAATTATCAGACTACATATGTTGAAGGAATAAACCGCAATATAGTAAATTTATAAGTTGTATAGCATTTCAAAGGAACTTCAGTTCTTGTGTCGAAATCAGAACATGTTAAAAATAAATACCACAGATTGCTTGAAGTTTATTCAAGGTCTAATGGCAACGAAAAGAAATTATTTACCTTTCAACCTATTTATATAGATATTTATGGTGTTTACATTGAAATACATTTTTCATGTATTTATTTTATCAGTCAACTGTTTTAAAGCGGTAATGTGTTTAACTTTACAACTATAGTAACAGTGCCGGTCTATCTATTGGGTGCTTGGGGCGGGCGCCCAGGGACCCGAGGCCCGTAAGGGCGTGAAAGAGCCCGGATAAGCTGGGCATAACCATGTTTTCTGGTAATAAATTTCTATCCGCCAATGCGAAGGGGGCCCGTAGATCTTCTGCACCCAGGGCGCGAAATGAGCTTAAATCGGCACTGTACAGTAATACCCTAAACTTACGCGATAGGTGGGACTGGGTGATAACCGCGTAAGTGGAATTCGTGAAAGTTTGAATATAATTTTCCATATAAATACCTCTAAATTATTTTTAGTTGGAGCTGGAGACGAAAGATAATAGTAATTTAGAGCAAACATGTTTACTAAAATTTTAGATAACTCTAATACAAAATAGTAAACCAAAGTTATTTTGATGTAAAAGATTTCATAAGACCTAACAAGTAGTCTGTCGGCTCAAAGATTTTCTTTCTCCCACAAAATTTCTTCCAAATGATTTTTTTTTATTCCTTGTTTTGTTTTTGAACTGATGCCCTCTGTCAAATTACCAACCGTCATACGATCTTCCGATTGAACTGGGTCTAAAGACTCAACATCTTCATTGTCTTGCTCTTTCATTTTTGTGAGCTTATCAATTGTCAGCTCCGAATTGTAGGAATCCCCAGAAGTTTTTGAACGTCCTCACTATCCACTTCTAAATTTATTTGCCTTAGAAGATCGACAACTTGTTCAATCACATTACCGTTTTTATCAGGCTCTGGCACAAATTCCTCTTGAGTTTCAGTGATAGAACAAAAGAAAAGAAAAGAAAAGAAAGAAAAAGACGAATTGATGGAATTTATATAAAAATCGCGTAAGTCGGGGTAGTGTAAGTCGAGGTATTACTGTACTATTTTAACGTAATACATATTGATACATTTAATACATTTTGCATTGAATAAGTATAGCAGTTTTACTAATTCGTTAAAGGGCAACGGCGTTTACTGCGAATATATTTTCAAAAATAATGTCCCATTTTTTGCATTTTGGAGAAAACCCCCGCATACACAATACTTTCTCTCAAATCCAAGCCTGCTGGGTCGTCCAGTTCTCCGTGGCGAAGCGCAATGCCAGTAGCGCGTGTATGTAGATGCTGCACATTTCAACGAGTGGAGACGTTTCAAAGGAAAGGCATACCACACCTATTCTTATGTTAACACAACTGGGTTGGTCGAAGCAGCTACCGAAATACTCATCCAATATTGTGCTAAACATGTGGGTGCAGCTTTTCTCAACTTTGGATACACATCAGAAGCTGCACCAGCGAATTGTGTCGTCAGTGGTGACACAAGAGGCACGTGTTCAGGTCTGTTAAATGAGGAAGGGAAAATTTTCAAGAATTAATTGCTCCAAACTGATGATCCTGTAATACTGTAGAAAACATTCTAATATTTTAAAATGAGAACAGAGATAGGTCCTTTTTAGGAGAATTGTTTTGGGTGTTTACTGAAAAAGGTGTTTCGTTGCATTCTTTTTTCGAAGAGATTCATTGTATTGTCCAGAGAAACAAGCGGAAAGTTATAAAGCAAATTGATCTTAAATATTAAAACTAAATTGTTTTATATTTGTTAAAATAATGAAGAGAGTGTGATTCAATAAAAAATATTTTAATACAAAGTATATGGAATTCAAAAATTAAACATACCTACTTTTACATGTAAGAGACAGTTGCTCTCTATGAGCTTTTTGTGATTCTTGTATTAACTTATTACAATAAAATGATCGATTCTTTTCTGATTATACAGTCAAAGTTAAAAAAAACTTTAATACGACTGCCTTATTTAGAGTATTCATTCAAACATTGTGATTTTTATGCTACTTTCTTTAAATTTTTTCTTTTGATACATATATTTTTTTAGTATTTATTTTAAACTCTTTTCCAGATAAATACGAGAAATTGATTCTTCTGTAATTTTGAATTAAATTACAACAAAAACGGTGTATAAAGCACACCGGTGTATAACACGCATCTATACTTTCAAGCTGCCTATTTTAATTTTTAGGTATTTTCGTCGTATAACGTGTGACCCCTTTTTTACGAAGAGACATGAAATGTAAGTGTGCTATGCTATTATGTTTTGAAGTCATTTATTCGAGGTATTATCCTAGACTTTTGAAAAAATACTATGCTTCTAGAACTACTAGTTCCCAAGTATGTCATTTCTTTTTAAGAAATGGTATTTCGATATATGTAGATGTCTGATTTTTTTATGATTATCTCTTTTTCTTTTATTTTTAAGGCTATCATTTTTATACCAGGCGTATAACGCACACTTGTTAATTCTGATTTTACTTTTTGTGCTAAAAGTGTGTGTTATACGCCGGATTTTACGGTAAACAAAAACAATGAAGTAGTTTTACACTATCTTTCAAAATTAAACTTTCTTTTTATCAAAATAAAAATAAATTTATTGAATAACAATGTTAATCAAAACTGGTGGGTGCGTAGTGATTACTCATAGTGGAAGGACACACTTTCACATTTCATTGCTGTTATAGCTTATTTCAATGAATTTACAGTCAAATATAATATATAAGTCTCTTTGTATGGTATTCATCCCCCACGTAAATAGAGACAAAAGTAAAGAGTATGTTACTCCGTGTCTGTAATTTATCTCATTGTCCAATACCACTGACGCTTTCAGCGTGGGAAGGTGTCAACCGATGATAATTTATTTTCAATATTTCAAAAGTCAATTCAGCGTACTTGGAATTTAAAGAACATAATTGGTTTGTTGCATTATCTTCAAAACATTTGATATTTATCCATAAATCTTAAGGTTGACAATTTATCTCCTCCTATTTTGTGATAGCGGTTTCAACTTCTTTTTTAAATTCTCCATTTATATGTTTAACATTTTTACTTTTTCTGTAACCTAGAACAGATTTCATCAATCGTTACGTCACTTTGTTCTTAGTTGCTATGATTGCTTGATTGTCTGTAAGTTTTTAATAACTGTTTGTTCTTATTGATATGTTTCTTGTAATCGCAATTGCTGTTTTTTGTTGGAAAGTGCCACATAAAAATTTTACACCAATCGGACTAAGAAGTATTTCTTCTATAAAAATAAAAGGATCTCAGAAATTTGAAAAGCAAGAACATGGTTTTAAAAAATTGCACCTAAGATAAACGTGTTAGCGAGATCTAAATTTTTCAAAAGATTTATGTACCCATTTATACGTATTTGTTGTTATATGGAAAAAATGAATATATATTTTGTTCAGTTTCTCAAAAGCTTAGACACATTTCTAGATACATTTAAAGAGAATTTGTAGTCCTTTGGCATAGGTCGAACTTGTCAAATTACATCATTTATAGCAGCTATTTACATTATCACAAAATTATTTCACTTTAAATTTTGTGTGTTATATTTCGATTAAATAACTAATTATTGTTACATTCTAAATACGTTTTTGTTGCTTTCATATCATAATGCTTATGTTTTTTCTTATTTTTTGCTTTTATACCATAATGATCCATAAAAATCTCATTCATAATTGTTTGGGGAAAAAATATACAATTTAGGCAGTCTTTCAGAAATTAGCTTCTTACATTTCATTCTCTGCTTTTGCGTCGAACTAACCCATTTTAAAACATATTAAAAAATTTTTGAAAAGTTCAACTTCCTTGAGTGTTTATTCTTCAGGTTTTTCAAACCGTTCCTTTTCATTCCTAAATACATTTCTGAAGAAGAAAAAAAAAAAAAAATGACCGAACTATTAACTACAACCCTTTAAAAAGTTTTGTTTTTTTTAAAAAAAAAATAGGAAATTCTCATTTTTTCATTTTAAAGAGCAGTTTTCCAGACGGGCCAATTACGCCATTCTTATCCCAATTGGCCCTTTTCTCCCACTCTACCTATATTCCCTCTTTGGAATATTATATTTGTTACGGATATTAAAGAAGTCAAGGATAATTTTAAAACTGACACTTTGATGGATAGGATTTTTTGAAGGACAAGGGGTCTCTTAAACGCTTACTCGATTGGTGATTCCGTGCATTCTCTTTGTTAATTGCCGACCCTCTAGCCATTGGACATCATCTCCGGCTGAGCCAACCTGCCTTTGACGTATGATACGGCTTGTTGCTTAATCGATTAAGCATAGGGGACTTACGACAGGGAAGTTGCGCCATCCTCCAAACTTACATTCGTTCCTATCACCTGGGATAGTTGGCGGATAACACGGGGATTCGACCTTTGAGGACTATTAAAAAGAAATAAAACAATAATAACGAAACAAAATGAAGTCGCCTTATCTTTTTTAATGGGAGCAAACTGCCAATAGGGGAAGGGGGAGACGGACAAAATTGCAGAAGTTATTCATAATCCAGGAATTTCATATTTTGCCAGGTGCTCGGCCAGTATATCGCTACTGACGAGCACCACCAAATTATCCGGTGCGCTTTTGTCTTGTAGTTGCCTCTTAAAACAGAGAACAGGGTGTGTCTCGCATGGATAGATAGATAGATAGAAGGGGGGGGGGGGAATAGTCGAGTAGACTACCAACAATAACCCACGATGCAAGAATGCTTAATCGAGATCCGGGTTCCTGTATTACCAAGCTCACGTGACCTCGACATTACTCGGCCTTCCTATGGCCCGCGGGTAGCTCTTTTCTTGAATGCACCGATTAATGATTGGAGCCCGACATGTGTGGGGCATTGGATTTTTTTCTGATGCTAGAGTGGGGGATAGCAGGGGGACTTGTAAGGTTTTTGGTGAGATTCACATTCGCTTTCGAGGACATTTAGGACTTGTTAAAATATGCCGAGGTATTAATTTTTTGGAAATTTAGTAAATTTGGTCTTTTTAGAAAACATTACCTGAACTAGGTGGATTCTTATAGAGATCGCGCTAGAGGTATGAACTCATGTGGTTGTGAATTAAAATTAAGAGATTCGGCGTCACTAGCCCCTTTCGTTACTTTAATAGTGCTTAAATTAAACAATCAAGTCAAATAATTGTTATAAACATTTTATTGATTTTCAACAGTCCTTAATTTAAAGTATTTTTAGAAAAAAATTAGGAGTGACCGATATATTGGGAATATACCGATATATGATCTAACTTTGAAACTACTGTTAAACAGTATAGTAGTCCTATATAAGAATGGTATCTAACTCTTCCGAAAATTTTCCGATTAGGTATTTAGCATGGTTGAAGTGCACTTATAATCCATACACTTCTTAATGGCATTTGAGCTTATATTTTTTATGTACTTCCAATAAAATTAATCAAACGCGCAATCTGATTGTTTTATAAAATAAAATATCTTGCGTAATTTATTAATTTTTTAGCAATAGTGTAAATGTTGAACTCTAAGATTGACAATCATAAAAATATCTTCTACCCAAATACGTAAGTTCATTGTTATTTCAGGCAACTGCATGTGATGTATAAGATCAATTATTTTCATATTTGTCAATGGAGTTTCTTTAAACTTGAAAAAAAATTTGTAAGATATCTCTGTAATTACTTTCTTTTTTACCTTATTATGTTTCAGACACTTCAGACACAGTATTGTATCTTTCTCAGTGTTTCATCTTTTAGTAACAATTCATCAAACAGCAAATTCGCAAAAAAAAGATTTAAAAAGTAATGATTATTTAAAATTTGTAGTTAATTCGTAAGAATCCCCCC